>JAIUCT010000023.1:733926-753248 GCA_021307375.1 Tetraneura akinire
ATAATAATAATAATAATAATAATAATAATAATAATAATAATAATAATTATTATTATTAGGAAAAATTATTGTCCTCGATGGTGAAAAAAGCGTGGGCGTTTTCTCGGAACAGGACGTTTTGCTCGTCTCACCGATACCGAACGTCTTATATAATACTCGATATAATAATATAAATTATTTATATCGCGAGTATACTTATGTATTATACGTTATTACGATATGTACACTGCTGTGTGCGGATTGCGCATACTTCAAATAATATGAATAATAACAATCGTCTTTATAATATATTGTACTCTTATAATAATGTGACGATAACGTAACACGGTAAGTGGTAATAATACGGTATAATATGGTATACGTAATAATATATTATAATAAAATATATTACCTAGGTATAATATTATATACGCGTATTATACAGCGCGCGCGCGAAACGAGAAAAACGTTTTACTTCCCACAGTGTTTTTTTCTTTTTTTTTATTAATATTTTATTATCTCGGTTTACTACCGAGTACCGAGTACCGGGTAGCAGTAATAATCCATATAACATATGAGTCAGATATCCTGTTAATTGTAAAGAAGAGAGAGAGAAAGAACAAACGAGAGAGAGAAACAATCCGTCCTAACGGTATGACTCCGACCGATAACAACTGGAAACGAGTGTACGATATAGGTACGTATATAATTATAATATTATATACAAACACACGTGTAATGAACATTGATCGGATTCCAAAGTGTTCAATAAAAAAATATTAATCCTTTTTCGGCTCGTTAAATCGGTCGATTAGTGGCAACGATTTCGCACCCTGAAAAATTGCAAACGTCCACGTCAAAAACTGTGTCAAAAACGATGTAGGTACAAAATAAAATTATCCAAGTACGTGATTCGATTTCCGCGATTTATATTTCTATAATACGAATATATATTAAAAATATTATTCATAATATGATTTTTGCTTCTGGACCTACTAAACATACGAGCGTCTTAATTTATTATGCACTCGATGTGGATTTGACACTATCGTTTATATAAAACATACCTTACAGTATTTTATTATTCGCAAATATATTATGTATAATATTCGGACGACCGACGGCGTGGTTCTGAGCACCACTTGCGTTCGCACCGATTTGTTCTTTATATGGAGTGAAAGCCGCCTCATCCAAGGCAGACATATAATAATAATAATAATAATAATAATAATTATAATATTATCCTGTTACAAAAACAGTATGGTCGAAACGCCGCCGTATAGCGTGGAGAAACGTTATATATTTTTATTTTTTTTTTGTTATAGTCGTCGTCGTTTAAGGTCCTTTTTCGATCGATGGCGCCTTATTCTTGTCGGCCATTGTCGAATATTCTTCGGGCGAGGACTCGCGAAGGGGGGTCATCGTCGACGATGAAATTTTTTTCAGGGATCAAAATATTAAAAACGATATTCTATAGGTGATAAAAAAAAAATAACGATATTAGTCTCGACAAAGACCACCCGCAACGACATTAATACCGAGACGTCACGTATGTCTTATTATTTTTTTTCCCCCACGTGTAACCACTTTTAGAGTCTATTCGATCTTGTCGCTGCTGTGTATGAATCACTTTGGCACAACACGCGTAAGTCAAGACCGACCACGACCAATGAGAGTGTCAATAATTTCGTTTCGTAACACTTTCATAAAAAAAAAAAAAAAAAATACGTTTAAGGAGATTTATATTTTGTTTTCGAGTAAAACAGAGTGCGTAAATTGTTTTTTTTTTTTTTTTTTTTTTTTACACTAATTTATAACGAATTTGTCTTAATAATTAAATATGAAATATTATAAATTAAGGAAATGACTAATCATTTAAAAACAATAAATTAATAGCGGAATAGAAATAGAAATAAAAATTTACAGTGTACACAATACACCTATCAGTTACTATTATCGATGGAAAATGATTATTTTAATTTTATCTATTAAATATTTTTTATATATTATAAGTAATATTTTATTAAAAATCTTGAAGTTTATTACTCGTTTCAAAATCACTGTAAAATCATTAATTATTATGAATTAGATTTCATATTTTAAATGTCCATAAGTAACTAAATATAAAATAAAAAACTAATAATGCAACTGCGATTCAAATTATACTATTTAAATATTTCATCAGTCGTAGGAAATTATAATATAGGACATAATAGGTAGTAATAAATTTATAAATTATATTATTATCATTGTTATTTTTTCGTACTTTTTAAAATATAAATATTTCATATACTGATAATTTAGTCATGGATAAGCCATTTTATAATCATAATAATACATACATATGTCATTATATTTAATATTAATTTTTTTTTATATATATAAAAATTACCATTTTTGGTGTTGAGATAAATATTGAAATAATGTAAATACGTTCGTGTGCGGTATGTGTATAGTAAAGATAAGAGAAACGAACAATATAATTAAACAAATTTAACGATAATCCTATATCGTGTGGTCGCACAATCGGTGTAGGATACAAAACCAGCAAAATGATTAGACGTTTGGTGTATAATATACGACACAAATGAAATGAAATGGTCGATAGGAAGTATGTAAAAGTCGGTTGTCACGTCATGTCAGATACGTCGTTGATAAATTAATTCGAAAAACTCAGTTACTATCAGTACTATAATATCTGTTACTGCATAAACTGTGATATTAGTAAGTTTTATAACTGTGCGGAAAATGAACGTCAATCTTATGACTTAAAATATTTTCTGTAAAAAAAAAAAAAAACACATTTTACCATAAGGATATATTAATATTCATATCAATGAATAGATATAGAAATGATATAAGCTTTACAGCTACATATTTTTATATATATTATATGGGAATACTTGACGACCGAAAGTGACGAGATTTCGATTTATGACGACCAGATTTTTTTTCTTCTTTATCCGACTTTTTAGTCAATCGTATACGGGGAGACCTGTCCAACGGGTAATCATATCGTCCTTGGCAAGGACACGCGTTTATAATGCACGCGCGCGATGATTCATGTAGAAACATCATAATATTTTATATTACACATTTGTAGGGCGATTAGAAATTCTCGTTAAAAAATTACAGAATGGATATTTCATAAAATCATAACAGTCATCATCTCCTTCGTTTTTGTTATATATTTTGTATATAATATAAAAAAAAACCCGATCGAATCGGATTTATTACACGAATTTTTACGAATATCGTCGCGTAATTAACGTCAAGTCGTTTCTGGAGCTGATTTATAATTTTGTCGTTATTTTTGGAAATATTTATTGGCGTTTTATATGGTTTTTTTTTTTTTTTAATTTTTTTTAATCGTGAATATTTCACTCTCGCATCAGTTCTTTGCGTATTTGGTAACAAACTGACAACACGTATCATTCGTAATATTATATACAGGTTTAAACTTAAGACGTTTATAAATTATAATAATATAATAATTTATCGATGTATTATAAATGTTAAGTGTGAAAAATTGCGAAATTTTCGTCGTTAAAGAATAAAAATAAATATATTGAGATTTTCATTTTCATGTTCGGCGTTCGGGATAACAACAAAAACAGCACGATACAATAATTAGTGATTATATAATTAAAAAATTAATTTCGTTCTCTATACACTTTACATTATATTATTATACACTAATAAAGTGTGTCACACTGTTAAGAAGTGAGCATATATACAATATTGTGTAATATTTTAATGTCTGCATATGTATATTAATTATTAGTTTCGTTTTTTTTTTTTTTTTTTAATATATAAAAGTACCACGACAGCGATTGATGAACGATCATAATTCTCGCAGACGACTTCTGCCACTGTTATCATGCATATATTATTATTATTATTTATTTATTTTTATTATTATTATTTATTTATTTTTATTATTATTTTTATTTTTATTATTATTATTTATTTATTTTTATTATTATTATTATTATTTATTTATTTTTATTATTATTATACGAACGGATATGGCGGCGTATATATTATATGCAAGCGCAACTCTACATTTTTGGCGCTAATTTGTCCAAATAAGGATATAGAAAAAAAAATATGTATATATAGACAATCGAAGAGTGTGTTTATATGACAACGTCGCGGTGTATATTGAATATTGCTGAACGTAATATTATGTACCATTTTATAGGTACATTATATTATATGCACACTCGAATATATTATTATTTATTATATATTACGATTTATACGTCGTATGTCCATGAGTTATAATTATTATATTGTGGAGACGTGATTTTTAAATAAAACGTTTTACGAGTGTGATATTTAATGAAAACACGCGTGAAAAAAAATCTCATCAACACCTCTTAGTTTATTGCTATGGACGTTTTGTCACTTATTATAATCGCGGTTTGCCACGTATGCTGTAATATTAAAATTTCGAATTTTTCATGTATAATTTTATGACCTCTGTCCGTTTATCAAGAATCGGACGACCACCGTTCTGCTACCTATAAATTATGTATATAACGTCAGTATATTATTAAAAATTATATGGGTAATACAAATGAAAAAACGTTGAAATACTGTCGAAAAAAGTAATTTAAGAGACGCACGTAAAGCATTATATAGAACGTATAAGGCACATACGATAACTACACATGTTTACAATCAAAATGCGTATTATATATTATAATGACGTGGAAGGTGAATGATCTAAGACAATATCGAATGTTCGGATGTCCTTTTTAACGAATTCTGAGATAACGCGACCATACGAGTAGGTACAACATTCATACGAAATATGTTCATTCATTCAAAAAATAATTCCATCGTATAAAACACAAATTGCGCTATATCTATTACTTTTTTTTAATTTTTTAATATATAAAATATTATACTTTTATAAATATAAAGAGTAATATATATTATATTAATACTGTTCTTATATAGTCAAAAATTAAAAATATTATTCATTAATATTTAATTAATATATTTTCATGTTTTTATATGAACCAGAAAGACATCGAGTTAATTAACACAATTATATATATACATATATATATTTGGTACATACGTGTATTGATAATATGTTATTTATAGTTTCGACACATGGCTTCGATTCTATATTATTGAGACCTTGAGTATTTAATAATCTTCATTTGAATATATTCGCAAATATAATTAGTTATAATTAGCAATTTATAGTAAGGCAAAAAAAAAAAAAATTAAAAAAAAAAAATTTAACCAAAATACAAGTACTTACATAAGTATGTACAATAATATATTTTCACTCGTTATATATATATTGAAAATAAAGTACATTTTTTAACATACCTAAAAATAAAAATACGAAATTGTACCTATATATAAATTTATTTTATTGGCAGAAATCAAATTTAATTCTCTTGCTTTGTTATGACGATAAAAAACTATAACTTAAAATTAAATAATTTTCAATAAATGTAGTATATTTCTTTTTAATTATTAACTATTTTTTAAACCTTTGGAAAGCACATCACAAAAACAGTTTGTTATATTGTAGTTCAATGTCATACGCACATGTTTATTTCATTGTGTGTTGTGTGTATAATAACCATGAATGTATTCTATTATACGTATTATGTTATGCGTATAGGTATATACCTACCTATTACAAGTCCAAATTCACATGTGACAATTCACATTTTGTTTAAGTACACGAAATAATGACGATACTATTCACTGTCGTTAAATGTTTAAATCGTTAAATAGAATAATTTCAAAATTAGGTTTCTGTCTATAGGTCATGTTTTTCATAAACGAACTTCCAATGTTAAATCATAATATACATAGTACCTACTTACAACGAATAATATTAGGTAAGCTCACTGTTTAGAATTTTTTTTTTTTTCAACGTTATCTTTCATCTTTGTAAGTATAATATAATTTTTATTATTTCACGTCCAATCAAGGATTTGCTGTAGTCTTACCATAACGAAAAATGTTATATATGTTCTACATCGATATAGATATTTTTTTTTTTCAACCGTTAACGCTCAACGGTCTCACGATTGAGATTGAGTGCCGTCAAGGTCAAGTTAAATACATACAATATATACGTTAGAAATAATATGGATTCATTTAATTGTAACTGACGGATTAACTACAGTTTGATAAATCTAGTTATAATCATAAATCATTAGCGAATCATTAGTGGCTGTGAATCAAAAGTGAAAATATTTGTCTTAAAATTAATAAATACACACGCCGATGAACGAATACAGAAAGCCATGAAACATTATTATATAGATTAAGTTAATCTCCTGGTCGTCTTTTCAAACGTATTTTATATAAACGTATTAAATATGAATTATTATTTATTCATTTTTATAATCTCCAAATCGGTAAAATTATTGTCCGGACACAAAGACAATGGAAAAAAAATATTAGATATATCCTCCCTCTTATTATTTTAATATATTATAATCTAAAATATTTTTTTAAACGAAATTAGATGTTTGTAGTTATGAAAATACAGCACGCATCGAAATCATAAATTTAATATTTAATCGAATGGAAAACGTGCAGTGGACTAATAATGTATACGAATTTATCGTAATGTATTTATAAATATTATAAAATATTATTGCGAGTACTACACCGATTTATTTTCTTTATTCTATTCGCATATATATTAATTAAACAAAGAGTGTGTGCTCTACGCGTCATACTTTAGGACTTGACAAACATACGCATTATTGTAACCTAACCTCTTTGCACAACAAATATTGCAATGAAGTTATATGCACAATTTTTATTTACAATTTACATTATAATAAATGGAATTTAAACATTTTTTTTTTTTTTTTAACTCATATATTTTAATAATATTAATTTGTTTAAATTGTACCGTTAAAGTCCAATAGTATGTATTTTTACATATTTTAATACATTTAAAACTCATTTTACGTACGCATGCTATTTACATTGACGTGGTTATGATTGTCATGTGTGCGGTTTATGACCTATTGTTAGGTCAGTTGATATTTTAATAGAATACACACTTATATGACAATGAGAAATAATAAACAACTTTTTTTTAGGTGAAGTTTACGCATCTTCCTTAAAAATAATATAAATTTTCAATCTATTATATCATTATATCTCTCGTTAATACATTTTTCTTTTCGAAATATATTCAAAAATTATATTACGCGTATTTATAATAATGTTATTTGTTACTCATGTGTGTAAATTCATTACCAAATAAGTAGGTATACTCATAGTTATGGTATAATTTACATAAGTACGTATTATGTATAAATATAGTCAAATAGACCATAGAAATATTGAATTGGTCGTATATTTTTATAAACAAAATATTTGATATAAAATTATTAGTTTAAACGCGAACACTCGTGGTCCATATCAAAATGCATTTATTTTAAATCGATTTTATATTATATTTGATAAAATAATCTTTATTCACGAAACTAAACTTTGATGAGACAATATCATTAATTTTTTTAAAAAAATGTCGCCTAAAGATACTTAATTCTTAAATATAGAAATATATCGTTAATTAATTTTTTTAAAAAAATGATTTTTTAAATATTGTTGTTAAATGTAAAACGTAATAATTTGAAAGACTCGTGAAATTATAAACCGTTACTGACATTTTATTATGTTAATGAGGCCGTTGACACTATAAAATATCATATCAAAAACGAGAGACTTAAAGGTCTTACTTTTCGAGTAAAATAAATATGCCTAATTGTAATTTTTTTTTCGATAATGATAAATAAAATGTATATAACCTTTAAAATCGATCGACGCGTACTGCGAATACGGGAAAACAGGTAATATGATATTACGGGCTCGCAAACCCATTTATAGATTTGCGGTAAGTTTGGTTTGAAAATTTCAAAATCTCTGACAGGTCAATAAAAATGTATACCTAATAATATAAAGTTTCTTATTCTTGAGACATCGAGACATCCTATTGGAAATCGTTAGTTTTACGCGTACGTCGCATCGTAATATTGTTATTGTTATTATTTTCGCAAGTTCTTCGCGTAAACAAACAACGCGTTACATAAATTCGTAATATTAGAAAGTATTATTAAAAATAGCGCCCTCCTGTCGTTGATGTACATAATATAAACGCTTAAAATTTTTGTCCGTTCCAACGAGGAAACAAGGAAAAACGAGTAAAATTTTAATTTTTTTTTATTTTAGTTCGATGATTTACAAAAATGTACTTCGTAATTTTATTGACAATTAAAAGTAATATTATAAACGTGCTCCGAAAGTATCACGTTTTCCGTACGACTCTTACTTGCAGGATAAATTCACGAAACAGCACACCACAATCGAATATTTTCCGCCACAGTAACGCACGTCGACACGACACTATCGCGACACGCGTACGCACGAAAACACGCGCGCTCACAACCGGACTCGCGACTACAGACTGAACCGCGGTATAGAATATTGCGGTGAAACCATGATTGTCGGCGATTTTACACGTGGCCGTGGTACGTGGTTGGAGGGAGTGTAAAATCAGAAAGATTGTAATGAAATTATCAAATTTCCAACTGTTTGGTCAATTCGCTTAACTGACCTAGTGATTTATTTCCCCGTATATACAGAGTACGATCGTACGTTTACACAATTATAAAATATACACAAGTTATAGTATTTTTTCGAAATAATTATTACCATAAAAAAGTGATTAATATAATATAATATTATTATAATCAAATCATTACCCGAATGAAAATGAATCGCTAACTGCAGAAATAGGACAAGTCCATTTTTATCAATTTTGATTTTATTATCATTTTTCATTAAGCACGCGTAAATACATCGTTTACTGCAGATAGGAGTCAAATCCGATTATCAAAACAACAAATATACTGTTTGGAAATTCTTGTTTACTATAGAAAGGGAACATGTCCATATTTGGTTTTTGATCATTCCTGAAAAATTAGGAAAAGTGGACTTGTCCCCTTTCTGCAGTTAGCGATTCAAATGTTCTAAATCTGACTTTTTTTAATTTTTCAAAACGGACTTACCATATTTCATCAACCATCATTTGGATTATTAATTTTTAAGACTATCAAAGAAAAAAAAATAAAAAATTTGATAGTTTCTAAGTTCTTTATATTACTAAAACACACATTTAAACACAGTTTAAAATTTTAAAAAAATGTTAATTTTAAACGGCTAACTATAGTTGAAAATTATACAAATACCTAGTTTAAATTATGTGTAATAATATTCTTATAAATCTTGTAGAATAAATTATTTTATGATGGTTCTACTAGTGACATAATGTTACTAATATTATTATCATAAATGTCAAAGATAATAATTACCACACATATTTTCGACACGTCTAGAACAAATTTATTACGATTTATAAAAAAGAAATGATTTTTACTATTTGCAGTGAAGAAATTACTTTCGATCTTATTATAGTATATATTATATAAAAAATATAAATTAATTCAATCGTCAAACCAAATAATATGTCAAAAATATTATTTAATCAATATCTGCAGTTAATTGATTAAATTGAAATTAAATTATACATATCTATAAGATGTAGGTACGTATATTATTTTATGAATTAATATAAATATATTATTATTATTTAAATAAATCTATAAATAAATACCTATAAGTACTAGATACACATTGCATGTTTAAATCTATGGAATTCGGGATAGAAAACGTTAATTTCCTTAATTCCTTATACTCTCATTTCCCAAAGAAAAAATAAAAAAAATTATTATGGGGGGCTTAAAAAAAAAAAAAAAAAATGATATAATATTCATACTACTATATATAAGGTCAATTTAAATTTAAATGTATTAGTACGAGTATAAGTGTATAACTCTGAGTTCTAAAAAAAAGACCTGTTAGACCTTCATGCGTATATTGGATATTGGAAATCATATTAAATATAATTTAAATATGTTTTTATATTTTTTTAATTAGTATAAACACTGTGTACAATTTATTATTAGTCGTACCAATAATACGTAAATGGCATGCTAACTAAATCGTTTTATATACAAATCTTAATGCATATTCCATGTATCAGCTTTTTTCGACAAACAACTTTTATTTGTTGCTGTATAATTGTTTTTAATTAAGATATACTATAATTAAATTTTGTACCTACGTCACAAATGGTCCATTTTTTTTTAAAAAAAAAAAAAAAAAAAAGATTACTAATTTTTTTTCATCACAAAAAATAATATTATGTTAACTATAAATATCTAATAAATTCGATAATGTGATCATGAATTAATATATTCAATTTGAAATTTAAGAAAAATCTCGTGAATATATGTATGGTATTAACTTAAATTTGTTCTCTATTTAAAAATAAATTGAATATAATTTTTAAATATTAATTTTATATAAATATATATTAATATTATTTAAAAATAAAATAACCTATATAACGTAAAATAATATATAGGTACTGGTAGGCATTATCACTATGTATATTAATTGTATTAATATTATTTAATTATCATTCCTGAGTAATCAAATATCAAAATATAATAATATAATTTTATAACTACATAGTTAAAAAGAATAGTTCGAATAATTCTTAGGTATAATATTATATATAATGTATGAATAGATAATACATATTATTATAATATATGACTATAATACAACGTTAATTGCCTAAATAATTATTTATTACCTTGGTTTAATCTAATTTTGGGTTTTTACAATAACATGCAAATCTGTCATATGTATTTTTTTTTTTTTTTTTTTTTATATATACTTATTATAATATAATAATTAGATTACGTATATTATTATAAAACTCATGAAAATAGCAATATTTTTTGTTTTTTAATATGAATTCAGTTCATTTACACGAAAAATAATATGCATATTTATATTTCAACCTAGTTTATGTACTTAAAAAAAGAATAGTTGATAGGGAAGGGGACAATGTTGTATTTTTATTTAAATTTGAATGCATTGATAAAATATTATCCTCATTAAAAAAAAAAAAAAAAAAAAACGATTCTTAGCGAATTTCAGTCAGATAATATAAGTATTGATTAAATTGTTTACATATTTATTAAAGGCTAACGTAAGAGTCCAAAAATTTTACCACGTATATGTAAACAACCAATAAAATTGTCAAGTGTCTAAGCTCTAAGTTCTATTTTACTTAAGTTATCATAAAATATTGAAATGAACTATTTCGTTATAATTTCAATATTGCCAAATTGTTATAATTTTTTGATAATTTTTTTTGCCACGTAATTTTGAGAAATTCGAAAAACGACATAAATAAAGTACAGATTACGTCCTCTTTTTTACTGAAATCGCTGTTCGTGAAAATCGGAGCTTTATTTATAGACATAGAAACAAAGCACACGTCATCGAATAACCAATACATTGTTCGTTTATTGGCTCAGAATCCAAAATTATTTTAGAATATTCATTTATTAAGAAAAATAATAATTATTAAATTATTTGAATTCATATACAATGTATACCTACCTATTATAGGTATTATATTATAGTATATTATGACCGTTATTTAAAGAAATTAAATTAAATTATATTATGATCATACGAGTAATTCAGAAGGAAAATAAATTGTTAATTGTTATTGATAACGTTACAATATAGAAATAATATATTGTGATATTTAAATTTTTGTAAAAATTCACAAGTGAAAAGATAAAAACGTGTTATAATGATGATTATGATTTTATTTTTTTACTCAAACATAATATTTATCAAACGAATTCATATAAAGATGTATTAATATTTTAATATGACCAACTCAACTATATAATGGTATATGATATCATATATATATATATAAAAAAAAAAAAGAATATAGGATATTAGAATAGTCGAGTAAACAGTTTTTTACAAAGTAAAAGAAAATCACACGAGGAAAAAATATTAAAATCGCGTTATACATGTATGTATAACAAATAGATATTTCGTTTATAAAATCTCTGGAAAATCTCATGGAGAAAACATGAAATCTGAACAATTTTTAGATAAAAACGTTCCCGCGGTCGGTAAAATAGTACCTATAATTTATTGTTTATACATAAAATATTATATACCGAGGTATATAACTGGTAACTGGTAAGTGCGAAAATAACCGTAAAAAACTCGGTGACAAGCTACAGTCACGCAGTATAATAATATATACAACACGAACTGATCTCGTATTGTAATTTACGATTTATATACATAATAATATATAAATATATACCTACGTATATGGCGCTCGGAGTGTTCTTGGAAATCATGAAGAGCGACATTTGTGGACCGCGCGACGAGTGGTCGACGCATTCCTGGACGAGTTCGAAAAATACGCGGACGATTTATTATGCCGTTATCGTAAAGCTCAATCGTCTTCGCCGCTACCGTCACTATCTTATTATTATTATTACCTTATTGTATTCGTCACGACGGCGGTTATACCAATTACCGCACGCGTGGTATAACATAATATACAACGGTCGCGGTACCGTGAGGATGGAAAACTAAAAGACTAAAAGACGCGCACCGTACTTATAATAAATTATAGGTTATAATATATTATATGACGTTCGTATATATTATACATAATTTAATTCGCCGTTTTAACGTCAAACAAACGTGAAATATCGTTCATCGGTGACGGCGGCGCACGCCATCATATACAGCAGCATGCATTAAACATATTAATATAATATATTATGTATTTATGTAAGACTTAAGGCGCGAATCGGTATATATATCGAATACATAGCATACAAGTTGATCGAAATATACGAAATAATTGAAATAACATCGTAAACTTATTTATCGTTTTTGTACGCTGTATTTTTATAAAGTCTCGATTACACCGAGCGAATTTACAGCTAATTAAGATATAGTCGCTGAAGAATTGACCAGATGCTATCAAAGTCGCTCAATATAACAATTGGACTATAATCGTTTAGTCGCCGCGTGTTGATTGTTGAACACTCGCTGATCGCAAACGAATAAAATTAAATAAACCGGCCTATACTCTTGTAGCTACTCGCCGACTATTCAACTCTCCGCGGCGAGTAAAATCGCACGATGCGTAATCGTCCTGTGTAGCTGACAAAATTGCTAGCGTGCAAGCGAGCAGCGACTGGTCGAGATGTCGGAAGTTATATATAATTTTTTTCATTTATTTTAATCGCCCTGTATATATTATATAGATTTTATGATTAACGTGTGACTTTATACGTAAAAATGTCGACGAGCTAACTGTTTCGAACAAAATTTAAAATTACAAATTACACGAATATATTTTTAAATCAACGAATAACATTATTAATTTTATATCGTATATATTTAACGATTTGATAGGAATTTCAGGAAAAAAAAATCCGATCTATTGCGTGATACTAATACATTATAGTCTTCTACGTTACTTATACGATTTACGAACCGCTCAAAGGCATTCGACCGAAACGAGTGTTTCATGACGGTTCACATAACACATATAATATATTATTTATTCTTATAAATTATATTTACGACGAGAGGCGATTGCCATACGACGGATATCGTAAATAGCGCGTATCTGCCTACACGCAGCTTTCGCACGTTCTATCGACATTACTACGAAGATTTTCGTGTTTACGAGGATAGGTACACTGTTATTACACGCCGTGTATAATATATACCTATATAACATAATAATAATAATAATAATAATAATAATAATACACATCATATACACCCGAAGTTATGCAAACTCGTACGCCAAAATACCAAATATGGTTCTGGTTAATACCGCGTTTGTGTTTAATATACATAGTTACATACATAGAAGTACGAATTATTATTATCGCGTACTCGCGCCAAAATTAGCCCGTTTGTATATCATCATCATAACAGGCGTAATATATGTCACATATTATCATAAACGTCGAATATTACAAAATATTATTATAATAGGTAGTGAAACAAAACGTCTAAAAAACGATAAACGACGTGACTACTATATGTGTACCTTATTATAACTATATTATAAAATATTATGGGTAAAATAGACGAATAAACGCGACGTTTCCTGCGCAGTGCCCGACATGAGAGAGCCGTCGCCGAAAAAGGCAATCTCGTACCTATACCTATTATACGGGATGCTCCGGATGTCTATATTATTTTCGTTCTGCACCGAGTTCTGATCCCACTTTATACATACGATTTCGCATAACTTTTTACGACGATCGAGGAATAATATCACGTCAAAATACGTTATTTTTTTTTTCTTTGTTTTTTTTTTACATCGCGATGACGTGTTATTGACGAGAAACGACGACAATATTATTATAATAATAATATACGTATACTGTTCCGTTTACGATTTTTACCCGTGCAATCAAAGTCCACACGAACGAATCGTATTATAAATTTTACACAATACACGCGTGTATTTCATAAAAGTATACGTTATGCAAATCGATTTCTCTATTGTACGGGATTTATGATAACGCGATTATAATTTATATTACACGGATGCGATATACGCGCGTACCTCGTCAATTTGTATTTGACTGTAATAATGTCACGGACCTCGGAGCGTGTCCTGTTTATTTATAATATAACATAATATACCGCGGTATACGCGTATTATACGTGCAGTATAATGTAAATTATTATAATGCATCGACCTGTCTAATATAAAAAAAACAACCTCTTCATCCGTCGCGCCAAAGGATGTTAGGCTAGGCACTCGTATATATTACGTATTTATATAGTAGTAGCAGCGATTTGCTAAAGGCAGGGTCTATATGAAAATAAATAAATAAATATTACCATAATAATACGAGTATAGGTACTTGAAATTATTATGATCATCTATAGCGTTAATTCAAACGAACCAGGGCATAGACTCTATATAAAGCCAACAGTAAATACAAAACATAAGTAAAATACTCTTATCTTATTGCATAAAAATTTAATTATTTTAATATTTATACCTGTACAAACAATTCATTTTAATATTGAACAGGTGATCGCGTTTTTATCCGGTGAAATTGAGCGAATACACGTTATATAGTTTTCGTTTATATAATCGAATAATAGTTTTTTTATACTAAATTATAATATAACATAAGTATAAATATCGTGAAATAATAATAATTAATATTACTAATGAATTTTTGTTACACGAGAATGCGATATTAAAAAACACATTACCAGTTAAAAAAAAACCTTTTTTATTATTATTATTAGGTATAGTTAGTTATAAGAACAATATTTTTTTATCGCTCTAATAAATGATTATAATATTATAATGTTCGGTAAAATAAAAATAAAAAATGATTGAATTTATAATAAAGTTAATTATATAATTATATGTTGTGTTAAATATGCAAAAAACAACAATACGGTAATAATAATAATTATTAAAGTACAGTATACATGGTAAATAACATAATCTGATAAATGATAAGGATAATAATTATCGTATTATATTATACACTATGTATATTATGTATATAGGTTTGATAAAATATTTTATACAAGTTCCACAGCGCGTCCTTGAGATTTATAATATTAAAATAAAAAAAAAAAAATACTATCTAGAGTCGACAATACATATTTAACCATTATTAATATTGTATAATTACGTGAATATTTCGAAAATTCCTATAAAAGTAAAACTCAAGTCTAAAAACAAATAAGATAATAATATTATATAATATTACCTAACCTAGACCAACAGTAAATAAACAACGAATTAATTAATTATAAAAACAAGACCTTATTATTTGGACTAACGCATATTGTTGAAAATGAGGTTTAAACGAAATTCTAAGTCGGTCTAAAGCTAAAATATTAAAAAAGAACAATTATGATTACACTAAAATATCAAAGAGCATAAAAGAAAAAAATCAGCAACCGAGCCATTAGTTTTAGAAGCCAAAAAATCATAAAAAATATTTTTGTTTAAATTTTCAAATTTATTTATCCCCTACTCTGATGAAGGATTCCAAACTATACTATTATATTCTAAACCAGAACGTACTAGTGAGCAATATAGAGTACTTTTATACAAGTTATAGGTTTGATAATTCCCAACAATTGCGCTTTAGAAATTTATTACATTATATAATTTAAAATGAAATGAAAAATTACTACTTATACGATATGTCCTATATTGTAGTCGTGTATATATGAGTACAAAACAAAGAAAAACGACAATTTTTTACGATTAAAAATATATTTATAGATCCTTTTATATTAGTGTATCATCATAGTATATAATACGAATATGACTCAAAATATTCACAATCGAACCATATTTAGTTATCGTATAAAACTATACAATATTAAGCTAAATAGTTGACATATTATTTTAATGGTCGAAACGATTTCCGCGTGCAATAGAATAAAAAAACAGACGTCCTAATAGCTATCCAAAAATAACTTAATATACAAAATATCATACATTATGCAAACAAACCTTAGGGGACAGTTATTGTTCAGACGAACATGACAATAGAATAACCTCGCGTAAACTGTATAAGAAATCGTATTGTTTTATCAATTATTCTTACTAATAGGTACAATTACAACAAATATTTATGACGCGCGTGTAACTGATGACTACCACTACCGATGTTGTGGTATACGGGGGGGTTGGGAGGATATTTATACATACGGTCGCGTAATATCGTGTGATTAAACCGCGTGAAATGTATGACGGAAAACAATAATAAAATATATTTTTATGTAAATATTAAATTAATTCCTGTTGGTCGACTGTTGGTCGCACATGGTTAATATACGTCCAGGTAAAAGTTGAATCGTTATTATTTATCTCGCTTTTTCCCGTGCAAAATAAATAAATATAAACTCTTTCGCGACGAAGTTACACGATCCGCAATAATAAAAATAAAAGTAATATTGTAACGATATATAACTAAAAACGTATACGAAACGATGCAATATCGGCTATAAATCTGCCCGGTTCGACACCTATTAGGACGTGTTTTGTGAAATATATAAATCGAATAGAAAGAGAGACAATAATAATAATATAATGTGCGTATTACCCATACATAAATTATTATTGCACGCGCGTTTTGCCTCGCGGTACCATTTTGCATTTCATATTACCTATACCACGGTATATATTATGGGAGTACCTATATATAATAATATAAAACGACATTAATGGCGTGTCCGCGATCCTTTATAGATTGAGTGATTATGCCGATCGGACCTCGTGTATATAATAAAAAATATAACCGCAAATTGATATTTAACGTAAACTTCCCGACGGCGGCGATTAAAAAACAAAACATAAATCATGTGCGAATCGAAGTGGAAAAAAAAAAGTACACCACAGTATATAATATATAGTTAAGTATATTGTATAAGATATATGTTTTAGCACATAATATTGTACGAGTGGTATTCGTATAAAATAATTCAGATGATTATTATAACGTTTCATTGTATAGGTAGTTTAATTTAATTAGTTAATCGTTCTACAAAAATTATAACCTAAGTAGTATTATATTATATAAATTTGTAATTTTTTGGCTACATAAATAAGAAAACGAGACGACCCTGACGATAGATCCTGTTGAGGGTATAGTGAAAATTTGAATGCGCTAATAGATATCAATAACAAATGACGCGTGGAAAGTGACCAAGGTGGATAGAATAACAAATTAATATAGTAGGTATAATATTATGGGAGTTTCACAATTTAAAAAAAAAAAAAATTAGTATGAGATGTCGATCTAAGAAGTTGTATATAATTATGGTGCATTCAAAGAACCAAATAGATTACTTATTACGAGGTATATTTTTTATTATATTATAGGTTATACTATAATAATATTTTATAATTTTCTGTCAATGAAATGATGTTGTTTTTTTTTTTACAATCGTTATAGACAATAAAACGTACACATAATAAATAATAATATCGAATAATATTATACTTACAAAATACATTTATTGTATATTTTTTTATTTTTTATTTCTTAAATCGACGTTAAAACAAGTGGTAAACGTTTGATGTGGACGAGGGAAAGACTTAGTATATATTATGATATTATTATTAACAATGAATGATTCAATCCGAATTACTGTATACGCACTCAACCGTTAAGAATTTGTTTTACGTATATTATACGACACTGACAATGACGTGACCACTGTGCGTTATTAGAGAGTATTTCGGATGTAATTTTTCAGCTCGAAACTAGAAACATTACAATATAATAATATAACCTCAACAAATCAAATGTTATTCCGTTTATTATTTCGTCACATCCGCATACCATCACACATTCATCGTACAAAAGTGAAAAATTTGTTCCCAAAATCGTAAACAGACTCATGAACGTTGATTATAATAATATTATAATAATAAATATGCATGTTGTGGTATGTGGTATATGAACCTACGTCCTACCGCGTAATGGTATATATAGTATATTATACAGGATATAAAATTATAAAAATTGCGATGACAAACGTCAACGTAACAATGTGATAAGAAATAACAAAAAAAAAAAAAAAAAAAATATTTATGATAATAATAATATTGTGACCTAGATAATAAGTTTTATTATGAAGCGACTAGCGACTATACTATACTACTATTACTAGTCGATGTTGACGAACAAAAATGTAAAAAATATACGCCTCGCCAATTGTGAATAATAATAATAATAATTTATGATTACCTACGTATAATATACCTCTATAAATTATAACAATATAATATATTATTATAATGTGTGTTTGCTAGTCATATTGTAATATTCGAAGCTATTGTTTCTCATTTAAATACTCTCTTCTCACTCTTCATCGTATATTCGTATTGACAACAATAATTATCGTCACTATAATATTATTATGATAATAATAATAATAATAATAATAATAATAATAATAATAATAATAATAAATAATAATAATAATATATCGTAAGGTGTAAAATGTAAATCAAAACGATATAATGGATCGCGTTTATCTGCGCTCCTATTGATAACAAATTATTATAATAATAAAAAACGATCGTGGAGCGAAACAATGGACGATCGTATTTATACAACAATAATAATAATCGTATACATCATAATATAATATTATTATATTTTGTGTTCTGACAACTTTATTATATTATTATTATTATTATTCGTCCGATCGTACCTACTATAAATTTATAATGCACGTTAGTGGATTTCATCACGTTTGTCGATTTCAAATCGGTGTACACGCGCGCTTAAACGTACGATAATAATAATAATAATAATAATAATAATAATAATAATAATAATAAT
>JAIUCT010000023.1:754511-792332 GCA_021307375.1 Tetraneura akinire
ATAATAATAATAATAATAATAATAATAATAATAATAATAATAATAATAATAACATTGTATTATATAGTGCGTTATCGTATAGTTTTTTTCAATCTATTATAGTGCAACGGCTCTCGCGTGGAGAATATTGCCAGAAAAGGATTTGTTTAGCCCGACGTGCCGCCGTTCTACGCGTATTATAGACGACCGCCAGGATAGTGACTATAATATTATAATATGGCACGAACGAAACGAGTTTCACTTAAAGCCCAAGGAGATTAAAATATTATAATACCTAATATTTGTGAATTTTTTTTTTTTTTATTTTTTCGATGAAACGACAAAATTTTACGACGAAAAATTCGATTCCTTTTATTATTTACTGCACTTTTGATGTTTTCCAAAGATACACGAGTATAATAATATGCTGGAATTACATCATAAACGTAGGTATTATACGAGCACCGAAAATTCCATATTTCTAATATATTTATTTTATAACTACTATAGTGATGTAAGTAGGAAATTTCCATTTTAGAAATTTCTAGAGAAAAATTGTATTATTCGTTTTTATTTACGTTAATTTTATTTCGATAATAAAGCAATTGATACCGCGAATGAAATGTATATTATGAAAGTCTTTAGAAGATAAGAATATCTGATATTTATTTTATACACTTTAACTTCAGATTCTGATTTTTAATTTTCATTAACTCTGTATTAGGTTCATTATTTATATTCTAAAAATAAAATATTTTAATATTAAATTAATAAAATTTGAATAGTATATTTCTAGTGTTTTAATAATATAATATATTATAATTTATATATTAATATAATATTTACACACCTAAAGACTGAAAACTAAGTTCTATGAATAAATTTAATTAAATTTCCAGAAATTTCTCTTTTGCAATTTCTACAATATTAAATTTCTGAAATTTTACATCACTGATAACTATGCACTCATATCATAATATATTATAATATTGTCAGTCATCCTAAATAACGTTCGTCATTTTTCGTACTATTCCAACTATAAAAACAATAAGATCCCTCGTATATTATAAAACATGGGACATTAATTTATGAGTCATACGTACACAAATAATGTAAACACCAATTTCAAATAGTAGGTCGTACATTTCTCATCCGTTGTCCGAATATACTCGTATAGTCTATTTTCAATATTAATATTGCAATATTATTATTTAATGTAGAGACGATTTAAAAAATTTCACTTATTATAATGCGTAACGTGATGAACATAACACGATAATATTATAATAGCACAATATTATTATTAAAATATCCTACCTTTAATCCGTCTCTGAGCCACGTGATTTTCGGTAATGGATCGCCGACAATCTCAGAGTCGATAATTACTTCTTCGCCTTCTTCGACTTCTTGGAATTTCGGTTTTACAACAAACTTAGGCTTTTCCGAATATCTATTTAATATCATACGGGGTCAAATATGTTATTATAATAATTGACAGAGGTATAATTTAAAAAAAAAAAATAAAAAATTATTATCATAATCCTTACAAATTATCGGTCAACGAAATCTGTTCCAACCCTGTTTCGTCATGTTTATTTTCCACCACGTTGACGTCGCATCGACTTTCTATCGTGCCCGTATCATTAGACACTCTCAGGGTATAAGTACCCGAATCCCGCTTTGTCACTTCGGCTATCCTTAATTCCAGTTTACCGTCATGATCGGTAATTATGTCTGCTCTTCTGCCGTTCCTTAATGGTAGCTCGTCTCTGAACCTGTTCAAATAAAACGCAATATTCGATCAATAATTAGAGTTAAATCATTACGTCCATAGTAAAATATTAATTTTGGTGTATAACTCGTGTTTTTTACGCAGTACGCGATTGATAAAATATTAAATTAATAAAAAAAATCGGTTATAGCTATCCGGTTTCATCTTGTCCGTGTAATATTATAACTACACAACATTTTTATTCGTTCAAATAATACGCATTTAAAATAAATTTATGAATATTAAAATCTGTAATTCTATACACGACGATGAAATCCGTAATTAATATGTTATTCAAATATTAAATATTAGGAGTACTCTTTCACTTCAAAACGTTTATCGTAATTTAAAATACGAATACGAGATTACACGAATAATAATTATAATAATTTAAGATATTTGATACGAATATATCATCGTATCCTATTTTAAATATATTTTATGTAACTGATGATTAACATTTTAAAACGTTTAACCGATCGGCCAATAATACCATAACAATGTCGTCATTTTAGCTATGCAATGAATTATGTATTGACGTTTTACAGTGATGTGCGTCTTTATTTTATTATTTTTTTTTTTTTATGACAATTTTTTGATTAGCATATTATGTTTCCGATCGAAAAGTGGATGGTATATTTGCGGGTACTTTATTTCAATCATTTTTCCAATTCCTCAAAATTGAACTTATCAGATAAGAAAAACTATGAAAAAATTACGAAAATCCGGCATTTTTCATACAGAAACTGAAATTGTGATTTAAATATTTTAAGATAATTCAGGCAATATTGAACTTAGATAGGTAGTAGGTACCTACTTAAAAAAATTATTGGAAATTAACATAGGTAATTCAAATACGTGATAATTTTTTGGAACCGTTACATACATTTTTCGTAAAAATATAAAATATTGAAAATTTTCATTTTTATCTCTATAATGTTTGATATAAACGGCAATTTTGAGATTTAGGCTCTGAAAATTTTATAAGAGTAATATACAGGTATAAAGTATAATTATAAAAAATTTAAATTGTTTCAATTTAAGTCGTGTACAATATAAATTTGGTGTTATTAAGACAAATTCAAACTAGATGTCATACATCGAAATAATTCATAATTATTGCCAATCGTATTTTATAATTTCAATTAATCTGCAGTTTTTCTCGGTTAGCTTACCATTCAACTTTCACAGGACGATACGCATCAATTTGCGCTTTCAAATCGATTGAACCCGTAGTCTCGAGGTTTGGAGGCAAATCATAAACGAATTCGGGAATCGCCAAATCAGTGTGATTTTTATTGATAACTTCCAAGAGACAACATGTAAACGTAGACCCGATGGAATTGGACGCCACCGCTTTGTACTCGCCAATATCGTCGTATTTGACATCGATTAGTTCCAACGTGGAAAAATTATCCGAATCCAAAATTGGTTTTTTTATATTATCTGAAAAATCGAAAAAATAATATTATGAGATACGTCATAGTAATAATCAGTGTAGTATAAAAAAAAATATATTATATTATATTAATATTATAATTAGCACCAGAATTAAATATTTTAATACCTGAAAATTTAAATTTTTTGTGAATGAAAAATGTAAAAGGGTTAGGTTACCTGTAAATTTCATTTGTTGACCATCCTTGTACCACATAATTGACGGCAAGGGTAACCCGTTTACTTGACAAGATAATCGGACTGTAGAATTTATTTCTACTCTACGATCGATCAAACGTTTAGTGAATTTCGGTGCCGATTCCTTGAAATCGACGTCTTTCATCAGGCACCTTAATTTTTGTTTTTACAAACATTGTTAGAACATGGAATACTTAATAATACAATTCGTATAATATTGTATTTTAAAATATATGCACTCAATTATTATCGTGAATAATATTTCTATTTCCTAACTAAATTATGCGAGTTAAATATTTTTTAAATTCTTATAATTTTATAATAAATTATGACATTGATTCTAACTGTAATATTCTATTCGTCTAAAGACTATTTGATTATACGCATATTATTATCAGTAAAACGTGCAGATTTCTATATATTACATGTGAGCGAATACCTAATTGATCAACAAATATAGGAACGATGGTAGAAGAGCGTATAAAATTATTATTCATAAATTATAAATATTTATTATAATATATCTATCTATATAAACATGATATTAAAATATAACCTTTAAAGGCATCGGTTATCGTTTAGTTATCTATAGATACCAAACAAAACACGGAATCTCTGCTTTGCAAAATAATACCACTTTCCAACACTATAACATAATTATTATGCATTAATAAATTCTTACGAGTCGTAACATATACCATAATATAACTATGTTAGATAGATACCATAAAATATTAAAACCACAAAATGCGATAAAACTAAAAAAAAAAAACTAAAATATTCAATTAGATAAGATAATAATAATTCTGTGTTTAGTAATTTATTCTAAATCGTCTATTTAGTGTATTAAAAAAAAATTTTAATTTTTAAATTTAACATTGAATATTACAATATTATTGTAAGTTGTAATTTTATAAATTGAATAGGTATAAAATAAATAAAATGAATAATAAATAGGCATAATTTTTTTTTTTTTTTAAAATATTTATTTTCTCTTTCTAATAATAAACTATAAAAAGTACATAGGTACTTAATTGATTATTCACTCGGTTAATGTAATTTCTGAAGAATTCAGAATTATATATTTTTATTAACATATATTATTTCTTAATTTCTTAGAGTTTCTATTTTATATCAACAAAAATACGTTGTTTATTATTTAAAAAATTTAATTTAACGTAATAGCTATTTACCATAATTTACATAAAAATGTTGTTAATTGTTATTAAACTTTTAAAATAGTAATATATTATGCTCAAAATGAAGTAGGTAATAATACTTAATTATTTTATCTCCTTATTAGTAAAATTCTTCGAACTATTTTACTTTTTTTTCCTTCTATTATAATTGTATATGGAACTGTATTTTATATTTGGTTATAAATTAAAATGTTTGAAGATATCAGGTTGGTATACCTAATTTATAATTTATACGAAATATATTTTTTAAAAACGTTTAGTTTAAAACATTTTCTGTAGAAAAGTTGGACGTAAATTTACGACCGCCTGTTGATATTAGTATTACATACCTATAATAGTTTAGTTTATAGTTGATTATTTTGTTTACTTCTTAGGTACCTATTACTAATATGTTTCGTATTGTAATTAGCTTCATTATGACCTAACCTAAAACCGGATGACCGTTCCTTACATTAGTAAAACTATTTATCATATATCATAATATAACTATATCTATGTGATATAAATATGACCAAAAGAGATATCACAATTTGCATTGACTTTTAAAATATTTAAAATATGTTAACTAAAAAAAACAGATTAACGAAACAATTTATAATTTTGTTCTTTCGAAGATAATATTATGTTAAATAATATATTTTCTATAATATTACGATGTTATGTATCGTTTTGTTGATAATAATTCTATTTAATTTTGACTAAATTTCTTTAAAAAAAAATCGCAGTTTATATTACCAATAGAATTGAAACAACAAAAATAATAACTATAAGCGTATTTGAATATTTTGAATAATTCCATGGGTGCATTTTAATTTAATTTTTTTTGTTTTTATTCTTAAACATCAGAATGGCAAAAATAAATTTTAATCATAATACTCACCCTTGAAGTCGTCGTTCTGCCTCTACCAGCCTACGATTAGACATCACTTCGACAACGGTCAACGTACAAACTCTTCCTTGATCGTTGATAGCTTCGCACGAGTAACGACCGGAATCCTCGTCCACAGCGCGTGTAATTGTCAACGTGCATTTGCCTCTTTCCGTGTAATCAATCGTGTATTTTTCAGTTACTTGCAACGGTTCACCATCCTTGTACCACGTCACCTGTGGCTTTGGAATTCCTCTGACCTATTTTTTTTTTCACGAAAAACGGTAATTATTACGTATAAAGTCGAGAGATACAAATAACGAGTAAATCATTTGATCGGTATTCGCCAACAAAAAATACGACATATTTAAAATACAATTTTTCCAAATTGGTAATGAATTTAAATTGCAGTGTCTGAATACTATTGTAGTGCAAAAAATAAAAATAAAACGAAACGAAAACGTAATCGCATATAACTCGATGCAGAATAATATTATGATAAAAACGGACTCGTTCCTTTTTACCAATTCAATGACAATAATAATGTACACAATAAACGTACAATATGTTATAATATGTAAATAATCAATTATGCAATATGTAATCGATATTATTTGTGAAGTAATTTAATACTGCAAGTAGGTATTATACGACATTTTTATTGTATGGATATTCTATAAATTATTGATGATTGATAATAAATATGACGATGAGTCATGACAACTATGCCAGGATAGATATGAGATTTAAAACATTTCGTGTATCGATAACTTGCAATAGTTAATATTTATTTTATGTTTAAAATAGGTACATCTCGCGTAGTTTTCAAGAACACTTTCATTTTTAGCTATTATAAAATGTGTTTGTATAGTTACGGTTAAAAGATAAAACCTAGATTGTATGGCGAACTAGTGTTTTTCAGTTATTGAATTTATTTTGGTTTGCATAGCAAAGCAGGTTAAATCGCACGGACATTCCTTCAAACCGTGCCAGACTTTGATACGGTTCAAATAGATGACGTCAGAATTATTAACAATACGTCGTTTTCCCACGATGAAAATAAAAATAAGTAAATTTAATTCGATTTTCATGGGCTTTACAACTCGTAACAACAAATTAATAACTCACTATATAATCTTATATAAATTTTATAAATTGTTATAAGTTTAGTTTTAATTTAAACGAAGTGACTATATAAAAAAATATTGCAGTTTTTGAATAAATAAATAAATTATGATAATTTTTTTATTTTTAAATTAATATATAAATATATTTGGAACATTTAAAAAATACCCCCAACATATATTATTGTTATCTTCCAATTTAGATTAAAATATTTATTATTATTATTTTAACCATGAAATTAATTTAGTTTATTATTAAGTTGTATCGTAATAAAAAAAATTTCTCTCACGTGACACTGTAAGACGGTATTGTGATGCAGCAAAATTTTAGTTTCTCCGGGTAACGGTTGATGAAATTCGGGTAAATTTTTCGGTTCCAAGATGTCTACGTAATCTGTAGTGTCAACAGATTGACCCCATCCGAATCTGTTGCGCGCCGTTACTCGAAATTTATAACGGTAACCCGGTTTAAGGTTGTAAACATCAATGCTGTTCGTAGGAGTCATGCCGACCTATACGTACGGTATAATTATTTATTATTATACGAATGTGGTTAAAATGGACTAAATTATTGTGATATGAACATACTCGTATTATCATTCGTCTATAATATCTACCTGTTTCCAGCATAATTCTTCGGTCGATTGCACCTCTACCCTAAACACGAGTATGGTTTCCTCTTTTTCTGGTTTTTCCCACGTCAGTGATATTCGATTATTCGCTCGGTCTGTGACAATCGGTTCGCTCCGTATAGGGCCCGGGACTTCTAAGAAACGGAAAGAAAAAATAACAATTTTTTTCAATCATTCTATTGATCTACCGCGTAATTAATCAATGCCGTATACACCGTGGTCGCACGCAATAATGAAAGAGTACGAGCACAGAATATCTCTTTAAAACGGATTTTGCCCAACTAATATCGACTTTATTGGGTTAATAATATACGATAAATCAGTAATTTAATATTATATAAGTGTACATAAATCTGATTATGTAAACCGAATTTTTCAAACCCGTGCTCAAAATCGAGTTTAAACCAGAAAAGTAGGTACCTGTACTTAAATTCCGGATTCAAAAGCAGCATAAGTACTCGTATATATTAAAATGAATTCGAAGTCATTTTCAATTAATATGTTCAAGAAATCATAGTCTCGTATAATCTCACTTTATAGTCGATATGATAAATTGATAATATGTATACAGTTAGTAATTTAGGTAAACCGAAATTGTAGTGGTAGGTTAGTGCGGTATGTAGAATATAATATGTCGATGGAGGTATTCTATATTATGAATATTAAATTCATATAATGGGATGAAAATTTAAACAATTTTGCAAAAACTATAATATTTTGGGGCTTTGATTAATGATCATATAAACTTGTCAAACTTATATGGATTACTTTGGTGTTCGCACAAGTACAACAGGAAGTCTGCAGTAGTGCGGGACGTATCGCGTCGTTGAATCCATCGATCCCTCAAGAGTTGTACGTTACTTTCGGCCGTGTCGGAATTCACCATTTCCGGTTTATAATAATAATTAAAATGATCGTAAAAAAGACAATATTTGAAACCTCCCGATATCGTCCGATGTGATAGGTGTGTGCGTTTGTTTTGTTGTTCTATAACGGCACACGCGAAAAATGACGTGAGGAACGAGCGCGTAAATCCGGTGACACCGTACACTGGCGACGTTAAAAATAGTGCGGTTCGTGGTTAGTGCTCGGGAAACGACCGAAATAAGTTTCGTCTCATATTTTCGTTATGTTACCACCACAAAATATTTATTTTCTTGTTTTAAAACATAAATAACATAAATATTTGTCTCACTCTCTCTCGTTCTCACCGTTATTCGCTCGACGCCTGCTGCAGCGGTTCGTAACGTCGTCGTTTCTCAACAGAGGCCATCGGCAGACGGCCGAATTTCGTATCTGCGGCGGCGTCAACGATCTTGCACGTTTCTTCACCTTAAAAAAACACAATTTAATTTCATAAGACTAATTTTTTCAATTTCACAATTTTTTTTCATCATTATTACATCATTAATTAGATAATTTTATTCGTTTCGTTCTTTATTTCTATCCAAACGTTATTATGTTTAACACGTATTTATATTTAATTAGCGAATCCGAATTTATAATATATTATGAAGAGTATTAATGAAAACAAACCATAATAACGTTTTTATTTATTTTTTTTTTTTAAATTTTCTTGCCAAATGTTTCTTTGCAAGTTTACATTATTTTATAACGACGTATTTATTCTACGTTAAATAAAATATTAAGCTATTGAGTGTATAGTTGTTAACAAATATAAAAACAATATAATAATTAATTAAATTACGTTCTTAAAAAAATTTGTTTTGTTTTTCTTTTCTAAGTAAAGCATTAAAAATATAATATGAAATAACATTACACTAAAATGGTCAAAAACAATATTGTTTAAATTTAATATTTTACTATTTTTATATCCAAAGTTTAATGTCCAGGAAAATTATTTAGTATTGTACCATGAAATGTACAATATATTATTATTAAGAAATTAATTGCAAAACGTATTAAAAATAATTAGTACCTGCTAACAAAAAAAAAATAGCGAAATAAATTAATAATTGTAATAATTGTAACTTTCTACAAAAATATTTAGATAATTTTTTTATTTATTTAATAAATTTATTCATTTACGAGTATTTCATTAACACATACATAATACTTATATAATATTTCACAAACGTCAAATTACAAGGGTAATTTTTTTTAAAAAAATAAGATTGAGTTAAACTTAGATCTCTTCTCCCTCAAATAAATTGTATTTTATTTACAGTCAATTTAAAAAAAATATATAACGTACCATTTATATATCTTATGGAATTATCATTTGTGTGTGTGTAAATATTATAAAATTATTAAGGATATTATAACCTAAATGTCTTTTTATTAAATAAATAATATATAAAACTTAACATTTTTAGAAAAATTATAATTCTCCCCAAAAAAATGTCGAATAATGCCACGGGCAATCATTTTATGATATAAAATCAAATTTTCAAATTGCATAATTCATCAGATTCAACTTATTTATTTAACGTTATAATAGAATTCAATTTAATCAAATTTTATTTATATTACATTAACCCTTTGACGAGAATCTACTGACATACGAGTATACTCGTATATATAATTTTACATAATATAATATAAGAATATCGACGTAGAATACTCGTACAAATATATCATTCCAAATAATCTTCATCGGCAAATTATAATTGTTGATTTATGATGTACACAAAATTTATATTTAAGTCATTATTCAAAATCATAAGATGAACATATTACCGTATTAAATAGTCATTCCTCTAATTTTCAATCATCAATAACATTGTAATAATAAGTCATAATTTTTCAAACATTAATGTGTTCAATACATTTCAAATTTTTAAGAGTGATGTATATTCTTCATAAAAACAATTCACTCGTAAAAGGGTTAAGGATATAAAATATAATAGTTCACAATGATATATTTTTTTTAATTTTAACGCATTTTATCCACATAAATTATAAAATGCCTATTTAAATATATTATAATGATAAATAAATAATGTCGAATTTATATGTATAAGGGGTATTTAAATCGTGTTTAACTCCAATATTTTTTTTTAGAAAATTATTGTTGAAAAAATACATTTTTCTAATTGTGTAGACTGCAATTCACATTTTTTTATAACATTAAATTCAAATTTAGAAACATAAATAAATAATAATTACTAGATCGTTGTATTTTTTATTTAGAAAGAAAATATTATCACATTTTTTTATTAAATGGTTCTTAGATAAGAATACATAATTTTTTGATTTTGGTTAATATTTAAATTTAGAATAACATTTAAATAAATTACTAGACGAGATAAACGGTTTGTTTTACACAAAAATGAGAAATATTAATGAATTCATAAAATTCATTTATAAATTCATTTAAATCTATATTTTGCATTTCTACATACAATTTTATTCATATTATTGAAGCAATATAATTAGTAAATAGTAGTATAATACTATACAATAAAACTACTTCACTATACATTTATAAATAATAATAATATATAACATTATAAATAGAATTGCATTTTTTCAGTTCTTAATTCTAATTAATAAATGTTTTTCGGAAAATACTATTATTGTGTCTTTTATAAATTAATTTGTTGAAATAACAGGTTTTTAAAAACATGTCTATATTATCACATGATAAAATATTTAAATTATGACTTGTATAATAATATAACATTTACTTAAATATTTTATTGTTTTTTGATAGGTTCACTATTAAAATTTGATATCACTCGTATTAAGTAAAATACGAATATATTTTATATATTGAAAGGAATTTAATTATAGATTTATGAGTATTCATACATACAAAATGTGTTTTACAAATTGATAAAAAATTACACTTAAAAAAAATTACAATAATTTAAAAAAAAAATCGTGACCAATTTCAATATCAATGAAACAATATTAAAGATAATTAACGAATTTACATTATTATCATTTATTAATCATTTTATTTACTTTTTGTTATACATATATAAAATGAACAATTTATTCTTATCAAACAAAATAATATCATCATAATCCACATAAGTACATTTGAACCGTATAATAATTTCTAATTTTCCCACGACTGTGTAAAATAAATATCTATCCCAATCAAACTAAAATACACTACACACAATAAGAATTATAATATTATTAATTTTATTAATAATATATTTGAATATTTTTATTATTATTTTATTTTATATATTTAATTAGTAGGTACTTCAAAAGTACCTACTAATTTGATAATATTACAATATAGAGTAAATCATACAGTTAAGTTTCGAAATACTAATTTGCATAATACCAGAAAATATTACAAAGAAAATAACAATATTCTAATAATAACCTGTTATTTAAACAAATTCGTTTAAATTTTTTCTAAATCAGAACCCGAAGAATTTCTATATATGTGAAAGGAAAGGAAATATTTTAATATTTATGTATATAAATATTGAACTGTCCATAATTAATGTGATTGAATTTTAGACAATACTAACAAAAAGAGAATTTTTTTTTTGTAAAAAAAAACAATTTATTATAATGCATATTAATATTAAATAAATATTAAATGGAATATCCGTGTTTAGTCAATTTAGTAAAAAAAAAAAAAAAAAAAACAAGAAAATAAAAACTCCACGTTGATTGGCTATATTACAACTGGTGTTTATTACATATAGGTAATAATATAATACAAACAAGCTACATAATAACATTGAATCGAAAAGGCAACAATTTTCATATTATTTTATAATATTTTCATTTTGTCATTTGATCGGCGAAATCCTTATGCGATCACTTACCCCAACGGTCACAAATGCCCTATCCGACCCATAAACGTTTTTAGCTATTATAAAATACGTTCCGGCGTCTGATAGTTGAGCCTTTTTAATTGATAGTTTCACGTAGTCGTTAACCGTTTCTTTGAGCGACCTATCGATAAATGTGACGTCTCTGGAACCTTTCATCCATATTACTAAAACCAAAGATTTTTATAATTTTTAATTGATTATTAGACTTAAATTTTATCTATCATATATATATATATATTTATACCTTAGAGTAGTATTTTTGACAAAGGGGTATATTTTAAATTGATATGCATAGTGCAGAGACTTTATTATGAAGTATAATATAATCATAATAAGAGTTTTCTGTCTTACCTTTAGGTTTAGGTTCGCCAGCTACTCTTAGAGTAACGGTAATATCTTCTCCAACGGCCACGTTTAATCTATCGTTTGGTCTCGATACGATAATAGCCGGTTTCACTCCTCTGCGCTCAGAGTAATCATGCAATGAAACTACCCTGACGGACTTTTCTACATCAGCCGTTCCATATAAGTTACAAGCACGACAAACGTACGTTCCGCTATCTTTATTTGTGCTATCTTTCACCAAAAGCGTGAATAGACCTCCTTCGTCCAAATATATGTACTTATTGGACGATCGTGGTAATGGGTTAGTTTCCCGTAACCAAGTAACGTTTGGTAATGGAGAACCTTAAAAATACAAAACAAATAGTATATTATGTTTATGTATTATTATTATTATTATTTGTTAATACATGATTATTTCAAATTATTACAATACTTATTATAAATCAATCGTATAATTATTACCTACTTAATAAGACTTTCATCTTTATTAATAACAATAAATAATAATGATCTAGAAAATGAAATAAATGAAATGAATGATAAACTAACCTTGGATTCTGACCTGAAGTGCAATTGTACCACCATACGTAGCTATATCATCAGCAATTATGCTTGTTACAAATTTAGGATACCTTGGACACCTAGACGAAATATTTTCGGATAAACGCCAGTCGTTATTATTGTATTTATACGTAAAGTTTGAACGAAGATTATCGTTGTTTGTCCATAAATAAGGTAGATCTGTGAGCGCAGAATGTTTAAAACCTTCCATAGATAGACAACGTCGGTTTGGTGTTGCTCCGAATACCAATGGTGAGGTATATACCGTGAGATAACCGGTGGTCGATATCCGGTCTCGAGAATTGGTAGCGACACACGTATACTCGCCGGAATCACAACTCTGCGCATTTTCGACAATCAGCTGTGCCAACCCATTAATGTATCTACTTTGGTATCTAAATATAAAACACACGATAATAAACAAATTAATAGAAAACATGTACAAAAACCATTTTTTTACATATTATTATGAAATCTAGTTTATGTTATGTTTACCTCGTGGAAGAGTTGTGTGCAAAACTATTTAATCTCTGTCCGTCTCGGTACCATTGTACTCGTGGTTCCGGATAACCAATAATACTGCACCAAAATTTCACCCTGGTACCGGAAGACACGGTCTGGTCCATTAATCGTACGCAAAATGATAGTCTTTTAAAAATTTCCTATAATAATTATCGTATAAAATATATTATAAAATAGCAAAATAATTTCTCATTATATTGTACGTGTCATCAAACATTTTTAATTTTTATATACTTATTATTGTTATACGTACTTTTGTACGGGTCAAGTCATCGATACACGTGGCGCTCGAAAATGAAGACACATTCTCTGGGAATCTCCTACTCGAATAATAAGCACTATTTCGCGCTCCTGAATCGTGCAAAAAACTATCTGAACCTCTACGTTTCATTGCACCATAACTCGTATACGATAAATTCTCATCTTCTAGACGACAAGAACTTCTATACGTTGCAAGCCAACGATTTCGCGTGGAATAAAAATCAATATTTTGCCTCACTGACGGTTCAGGGTATGGACTAAGAGAACGACCACTACCACAATGTCTGTTAATATCCCTGTCACTGGAATAAGAGTATTTTATAGATTCTGATATGCGCCTAGGCTCAGGCGTTAGAGATCTGGACGTTAAAGGTTTCGTATGTGACCTGTGCGCATCTGTCACATCCAAATAGCGTGTAGTTGGATGTCTGTCGAAATCGTAGTCAGATTTCATTGGCTTTATAATACTTATTGAAGGTAATGTTTTAGAATTCGATTTAAAATCAGAAAAATTTAATACCTTCCTATCAGTTGCTTTTGTAACTTTGTCTACAAATACATCTCTACTAATTAGATGTTCATTTTTAATATTAATATGACTAACATTTGAAATATCCTTTTCATTTGTCCAAATATTATTATTATTTTTATTCACACATACTAAACTTTCGTGTAAAATGAAATTAGGATTTTTATTTTGTGTAATTATTGGTTTTTGTACAATACTTTGCTCGTCTTTATTTTCTTCTTTTATTTCATCTAATACATTTTTATTAAAAATAGTATCTTCTATCATATTAGTATTTTCATTTTTCTTAATTTGATAATCGATTTCGTTATTTTTATCACTTGATATGTTTATTGATTTATCAGGAGATGGAGATTTTTTATCTTGTAAACTTGATCTTTTTTTCTTATTTCCTCGTTTTTTCATTTCTTTTTGAGTTTCATGTTCTTTTAAAATTGCATCGTTTTTCTTTCTTTCTTTATTTTCAGTTATATGCTGTTGTGGTGTATTATTTTCAACATTGTCTATCACAATTTCATTTTGTAGTAGGTTTGACGAATTTATATTATTTTTTTCTGAATTTTCAATATTATTATCATCAATAGTATTAATATTAATGATATTTAACGTAGATTCAATTTTTTCCATTGGATCAATTAATGATTTTTCTTTAATATTTACCATTTCTTTATTATCTTTTTTATATTCATCTAATAATTCATATTGGGAAACTGTATCATTTTCAAAACTATTTATATTTTTTTCGATATTTTTATTATTTTGTATACTTGAAATCTCCTTTGACATCAATACTTCATGTTGTGGTTGTAAATTTGTTTTATTTTTCTTACTACCTCGATTTTTCTTAATTTTTTCTGAATCTTCTTTTTTCGATATTGATTCAATTTTATTGTTTATTTTATCAGATTCAAGATGATTATTATTTGATATAATTTGTTCAATATCTTCGACAACACATTTATTATTTTCATTTTGAATTAATTTTGGAGTACAATGATCATTAATCGGGAAAATTTCTGTTGCCAATTTAATATCTATCGCATCAACATTATTTTCGACATTTGATTCTTTTTTTTCTCTAATTTGTAATTCTAATTCACATGAATTGTCTTCATCATTTAATACACATTCTTTTAATATTTTGGTATCAATTTTTTCTTCTACTATGTTTTTATTTTTGGATATTTCAGAACATTTATTAAACTCAGGACTCAAATTTTCGTTTATAGTGTCTTTTTCATGTTCGTTTATAATATTCTCTAATATAAGATTATCATTTTTAACTTCAACCAAATTATGTTCTTTATTTAAAAACTGTTCATTTTCAATATTTGATTTTAAAGGTTCATTAACATTAGTTTCCTTCAAAATACCTACATTTTTATTTTCTGTATCACACTCTAGTTTATCATCATTAAGAACAATTTCCTCTTTCATTATTATATTTTCATTAGATGATTTTAAAATATCTACATTTACCTTTTCTGTAGAATCATTTAGTTTTTCATCAGTAAGAACATTTTCCTCTTTTATTATTTTATTTTTATTAGGTGCTTTTAAAATATCTTTATTCATGTTATCTGTAAATTCATTTAGTTTTTCATCAGTAGGAATCTTTTTCTTTTTCAAATCATCACTGGGTGCTTTCAATATGTCTACATTTTCCTTTTCTGTAGCAACATATTGTTCTTCAACAGTTAGAATATTTTCCTCTTTCATTGTTGTATCTTTACTAGATACTTTCAAAATGTCTATATTTACTTTTTTTGTAGAATCATTATTCAAATTATTATCAGTAAGAACATCTTCCTCATTCATTATTATATCTTCTTTAGATGCTTTCAAAATATCTACATTCGCGTTTTCTGTAGATTCGTTCACATTTTCATCAGTAGGAACCTTTTTCTCTTTCTTTATTAAATCATCACTGGGTGCTTTCAATATGTCTACATTTTCCTTTTCTATAGCATTATTTCGTTCTTCAACAGTTATAATATTTTCCTCTTTCATTGTTGTATCTTTATTAGATACTTTCAAAATATCTATATTTACTTTTTCTGTAGAATCATTATTCAAATTATTATCAGTAAGAACATCTTCCTCATTCATTATTATATCTTCCTTAGATGCTTTCAAAATATTTACATTCAGATTTTCTGTAGACTCATTCACATTTTCATCGGTAGGAACCTTTTTCTCTTTCTTTATTAAATCATCACTGGGTGCTTTAAAAATATCTACACTTTCTTTTTCAGTAGCATCATTCAGTTTCTCATCAGTTAGAATATTTTCCTTATTGATTGCTATATCTTTACTAGAGGCTTTCAAAATATCATTATTTTCCTTTTCTGTATATTTATTAAGTTTTTCTTCACTAAGAACATTTTCCTGTTCCTTTATTGAATCATCATTGGTTTCTTTCAAAATATCTATATTTTCTTTTTCTCTAGTATCTTTCAGTTTATCATCAATAAAAATATCTTTCTCTAGTATATCTTCATTAGACGTTTTCATAATATTTGTATTTACCTTTTCTGTAAATTCATTCTGTTTTTCATCAGTAAGAACATTTTCTTCTTTTAAAATTGTATCTTCACTGGGTGCTTCCAAAATATCAACATATTTTAACATGATATCGGTTGTATGTTTATCAATAGTCGTTAAAATTGCATTTTCCAATAAATTTTGTTTATCTACATTACTCGACACTGTATTTTCTTTAATGCTATCAAAATCCTTTACTATATTTACAATAGCGGCAATATTTAATTCATGTTCTATTTGTGCCTTTTCTATAATATTATTTTTGACCTTATTTTTATCATTTTCCCAAATATTAACATTTTCTAACATAACATTTTCACTTTTATTAGCTGTCATGTGCTCCACATGATGCAATTTTGGTATTACAGAAATATTATTTACTATTTCTTTTATAGGTAAATCATAAATTTTATCTTCAGGTATAAAATAATTTTGTGATATTGAAATTTGTTCGTGACATTTATTTTTATGATCTCTTTCTTTGTTATTTTCCACTTCTTGTTGATCTTCTCTGATTTCATTTTTACTTTCATCTTCATACATTAGTTGTTCACTATTAATAACATTTCTATCGATAATATTAGTTATTTCATTTTCCATGTTTATTATATTTGAATTATCGTTGCTAATTCGCTCTTTTTCTGTACATTCTTCAGTTATTAACTCAGTAGTATTGTATAATATTTCATTTGGAATATTTTGGGATACACTTTTAGAATTATCGATGCTATTCTGATCAATATTCTTGATATCATTGACGGTACTTAAATATTGATCGTGTGATAAATTATTATATTCATTATTAGTTATACTCGTATTTTTATCTAAATCATTATTATTTAATACATGATCTTCTATATTAATTAAATTTTCTGTATTTTTTGGTTCTATTTTATTTTTAGAATTATCCGTTATATTTGATATTGTATTATTAATGATATCTTCTGATTTGTTATCATTAAAATTAAATATTTCATTTTGATCTTCATTAGAGTTAACTTCATGAATACTAATTGACGATTGAAAAACATTGGGTGTAGATATTTCTATACTATCATTTAACTGATCTGTAAGTTTTTCATTCAAACTTTCTTGTATTATATCACATTTCTTTAAAGGTTCCGTATTATCACTATTCAATACTTCTGTATTATCAATAGCATTATATTCTTTATTTTGAGGGTCAATTAATTTATTTGTAATATTATCAGATTCATCCATTACATTGTATGTAATATCATTATTAATCGTATTAGACATTTGTTTAATATTATCATTTTCCAAAGTATTCATATCTTTTAAAATCAGCGCAGATTCAGTAACATCATTATTTTGATTCGCGTCATCTAGTAATATATTTTCAGTGCATTTTAGATGATCTATCATTTGAACACAATCTGTTTTTAGTATTTCAGTTACGTTCAACGCTAAGTTATTTTCTACTGTAGATGAACTATTATTTTCGGTAGAATTATAAATGACAATATCATTATTTTCTATTTCATTATTGTCATTATATGAGCAACTTATTCCAGAAGAATTAATTTCTTCAATGTTATTTTCTATTTCTGTGTTGATTCGAAGCTTATTATAGTTGTCATTAATAAGTATTTCATCGTTACTATTGTCCTTAGACTCTTTCGGTTCTATCATTAGTGTTGATTCATTACGTTCCTGAGTAATATCATCATTTGCTATTAAAACATCAGAATCATTTTTAATTATTTCATTATTGTCACTGATCATCACATTCAAATTTTCACCAACAGATTGTGTTGTTTCAATGTCAATATTTTCATCCATATCAATAATTTTTTTGTTTTCATCTTCTTTACATATTAAATTTTTAATATTCTTGGCCTCTTTATTTAATGACTCATTACATGAGTTATCTTCACCAACGTTTGATGTTAACATTAAATTTTCATCTATTTTCACTATATCATTTAAAATTATTGATTTTTGTGGTTTACCACATTGTAAATTGTTTTCCAACTTTTCTTCAACAATTTCAATATCGGCTTTGTTTAACCGTTCAGTACTATCTACCTGATTGTCGTCATTGCATATTATTTGTTTATATTTTTCTTCTAAAATGCTTGTATCATCATTAACCAAATTATTATTATCTATGTTTATGTTATCCACTATAATCGAAAATTCGTCTATACCACTATCAATCTCCCCTTCCATAAGAGATATAATTTGTTGAGTTTCTGAATTTACTAAATTATTATTTGGTGAATTAAATATTGTAATTTGTTCAAACGCAATATTATCTCGATTTTCATTTTCATATTTAACGTCGACTTTCTTTTCATCATATTTATATAAATCGAATGATTGGGAATTTTCAACGGTTATTACTTCATTATTAATAATAGCTTTATTCTCCTCAATTAATAAAGAAAGATTTTTTACTTCTACATTTTCATTTTCAATAGGCAATATAAGGTCACACATATCGTTAATTTGAACATTGTTTTCATATAATATTGCTTTATTTAAATCTCCAACATTAATATTGTCATTTGCTTCATTTTTACATTGTAAATTAAAATTAAATTCATCTTTGATTTTAATATTTATATTATTGTCGGTATCAGTTTCTTTTTTATCTAATAAGTGTTCTTGAGCATTTAATTCAATAGTTATATTTTTAGATGTTTTATCTGCTCCATCTATTTCAAACTCATTAATAATATTATTATTATCAAGGTTTGTAAATTCTTTTTCTTCATCATTAATTTGGACATCTTCTACATTAATATTGGAAATCATTTGTTTTGTATCATCGTTATTATTAATTAACTGTTGGTCTAATATTTTTGAATCTATGTTTTGTATTAAATCTACAGTATCCTGTAAATTTAAACTATCTTCGTTTTGATTAATATTTTTAATAGTATCATCTTGAATTTGTTTTGAATTTTCTAAATTATCTTCTTGCAAATTACTCAAATTATCAGCGTTCATTATATGTGCTGGTGTTAATATTTTCAAATTAAAATCAGAACTTTCATCATTTTGTTTTTTATTATCACTTATAATTAAATTATCTGATATATTTGTGGAATTCATTTGAATTAAGTCGTGATCATTGTCGGTTTCACATTGTTTATTATTTATATTTTGATTGAAAATAATATTCTCTGATACTGATACTGCAGATTTTGATACCAATTCTTCCGTGCCATCACATATTGCTGTTAAATTTGATAAATATTTCGATTCATCATCAGTTAATGAAATTGTGTTTATAACTTCTTTGGATATATTTTCAGGATGTAAATTATTCATATTAAGTTTTTTATTTATTTCAACTTCATTACTCATATTATTACTGTCCATAATTATATTATTTTCATCTATACTATTTTTTTCTTCGATTACCTCATGTAAAATTAAATTTTCTGTTACTTTTGCCAAATTTACATCCAATGAAGATATTGATTCTTTAAAATCATCTATAATTCTCTCTGAGGCATTAGTACTTATTTCTTGAAAATCTTCATCAATAATATTTTCTAAAATGGGTGTATTTATTATCATTTTATTTGATATTTCTTGTATATTTAAATGATTTAATTCCTCAACTACTAAATCGTTTTCATTTTTTATTGCATTATTATATTCTACACAACTTTCCATATTTTTATTTAATTCCAAGTCACTATTGCATCCATCATTTAATATCATTATTTTATTTCCTTTCTCATCTACTTTATCTATATTATTTGATTCTAATAGTTTTATAGTTTCGTCCATATCGGTGTTTATTTTAATATTATTTTCTTCATTTATAGAATTATTTTGTGAATATGATTTTGTTGGTTCATTTTCCATATTAAAATGTTCTTCAAGGTTATTAATTAATTGGGATGGCTCAATTGTTTTTAAACATTTCAATTCTACATCAATAAAGTCATCATTCACATTATTAACTGTATCAATGTTTAATGATTTAATATCACAAGAATTAACTATCTCATTTACTATAATTTCAGATGTATTAGGAACACAAATATATTCGTTTTGTTTTTCTACGAATGATTCACTATTTTGTAAACTAATAATATCGGCAGAAATATTTTTTTTATTAATTTCATTAATTGATTCTGAGTTTAACGTTTTATTTTCTAAATTTAATAATATTGTATTTTCTTCTAAATTTCCGTCGTGAACCATATTGCTTCTTTCATCATTCTTTGACATCTCATTTTGTATATATGAACTAATTTTATGATCATTATTATCTAATAGATTTTCATTTTTACGAATTATTTCATCATCAGAAATGAATTCAAAAGTATTAATTGGAGTTTTTAAATTGGTTAAATCATTAACTTCTTCAGTTTTATCTGGGGATAAATCAGAGATTTCATCTATTTCGTTAACTCTTTTTATAAATTCCGATTTCTCAGAATTTACATATTCAGCAGTATCATTCTGTATTTTTTCAAAAACTGGTTCCGTAATGTCGTTTAAGATTTCATTATTTTTCTCATATTCTTTTGATGTTAAATTTGTTTCATTTTTTATTTGATTTATATTTAAAAATTCATCTGACTCATTAAAATCAATTTCAATAATTTTTGACTCATTTTCTTGTGAATCATTATATATAACCTGATCATCTAATAAATTTCTTTCTTTTATTTTTTCTAGTTCTTCTTCTATTATCATATTCAATGAATCTTCAACTTTATCAGGTAACTCAATTGTTGAATTTAATAACTCATTATCTTGAATACAAGTATCGAATAATTCTAATGGATCCTTTGATGTATTATAACAATTCTCGATATCATGGTTATTTACTTCAATTAATGATAAACTTGACAAATTATTATCAACATTAGATTGTACAAGGTTACCCACGTATTCATCTTCAATAAAATCACTAAATGTTTCTAGATCAGTTTCCTCAAACAAAACATCAAAACCTGAGTTTTCAGGATCATCTTCAGACGTTATAATATTCGGTTCTTCATCTTTAAATGCTAATCCGATATCACATTCAAAACCTTTTTTTATAACGAAATTATTTTTTGGGCTATTTTCGAGAAATACAAGATCATAATTATTTTTCGAAGTACTTGGTTTTATTATATTACTATCCTTTTCAGATACATCACTTATATCATCAGTTTTAGATGATATTTTTACATTTTGTTTTAAATTATTATCAATTTTATTAAGAACAGTTTCATTTTTTGTCAAAGATACACTTAATGATTGGGTGTCACAACCATCACCAGTGACGTCAGTTTGTTCTGAAAAACTTAGATCACTCTCCACTGCTGCCATTTTTGAAACAATTATATTTTGAAGTTGTAACAATGGTTTCATAACACTACCAAAAAGTATTCCATTTAAACCTAAATCATCAATTTCGTCATTAAAAAGAATATTTTGCATCATTTTTATTGAAGACTCGAATGGTAATTCTTTATTTGTTTCTTCTACGATTGATTGATTCACAATACAATTATTTAGTTGTACTAGTTGCTGAGATAAATGTTCAAAACAACTTATTACTTCATAACTCATATTTGATCCAGTCTGATTAGATAATAGAACTTGATTTACTTGAAATAATCCTATTTTTATATCTTGAAGTGGCTCTAATAAAGGACCTAAAGGATTCATATTATTCTCAGAGTCTCGAACAACATTTACATTATTGGTTAAGGTATCAATATCAATCATTAATTCGTCAAAAAGTGTTTCAAAATCCAATAAAAGTTTATCATCTGATCCATAGTCAGAAGACACAATGTTTTCGTTTGATCTACCGAGACGTCTTAAATGACAACATAAATCATTAATAGATTTAGTGAAAGATATGAAACATTCAGCTAAGTTATTACGTTCAATTCCCAAAGATGTAAGTACCTTAAATTGATTATTTGAATCATTTATTCGATCAAAAATATCCTTCAAATCTTGATCACCTTCTGAATATTCATTTTTTAATGCAGTATTTAGATTATCTAAATAAAATGCAATAGAACTAATTGGTGGAATTAACATTTGTTTTAAATTAATTTGAGATTGACTATCTTCATTTAATTGTTCTTCAAGTGAAATGATATCATTTAGAATACTTTCTAACGGATGTACCATAGAAAACAATGGTGCAAAAGAATTTATATTTATACATTTTATCGTATAACTACTTTGCTGCAACTGTTTAATGTATATTAGCGTAGTTCCAATCGTATTGCGCAACACAGCTATAATACGTTGCTCTGTAACTGTGGCAACCTGTCTGTTTACAACTGTTATAAAATTTTTAATTTCATCTGATATATGATCTAAAATATCCGTAGCTAATAATTCTTTGTTATTAAGTGTTTCGAAGTCAAAACAAACAGATGATTGTATTTCATTCAATATATTGTCTGAAACTCCAAATGGATCATCCACTTGTTCTAGAGCTAACAAACTAGCATTTATTGCAGTCATTAAGATTGATACGTTATTTGCAGTATTTTTATCTATTTCTGTTAAATGGTTTCTGTTTGTTTCTTCAATAAATCTCCACGCAAGAGAATGAAGAGATTGAATTGATTGTTCTAGTTTGGTTGGTGTACTTTTGAAATTACAACTTTCATGTTTGCACATCTTAATCATCGAACATTCTAAAATTATTTTCATATTATTTAAAAATTCGTCTATATTGGATCTAGAATCTACTTTTAAATTTTCAATTTCATCTGAGAAACCTTCAATAGTAAGGTTTTGTATTTTGTCGAATACTACCAACCCATCTTCTTCGTAGTTGGTTACAATTTCTGCCGGACAATAATTTTGCGTTATAGGTAATTCATCATCTACTTCTGCTAATATTTCAGACACTTCTTCTTCGGTATTATTACTTTCAGATCTTACTAATGGCCCAATAATATTTTGTACAATTTGAGGTTTTAATTTGTCTTTTAAGTTTAACTGTGTTAATATCTGATCATCAGAATTTAACATAAAATTATTGGGTGTTTGAAAAGATAAATGACCACCGTCTTCTGATTGTTGTTTTAAAGATACGTTTTTAGGCGTAGTTTCACTTGCACTATAGAAAATATCTCGTTTCGAGTTACTTGATGATAAATGATCTGAAAAATATTCCAAACTGTTATCACACATACTATCACTTTTATCTATATTTGCAAGTGTATTATCTTCAGTCAAAGAAACTCCATCAAAATCAGTGTCTGATTGTGTATGTTTTTTACAAATACTAGTAGGAACGTCTATGACTAATGCCTCCATCATGACAGGTCCAGAAATTGATGTTTCTTTTACAATCCTCAATGATGGCAAATCAACAATGTTATCTTCTGTAAAATTAATTTATTAAATACCTATTATATATTAACGCACTATTTAATATGTAATATTTAAACTATATAGTATTAGATATATTAAAAAGTTTCATTTTTTACGTGCATGTATAATGTATATTATACATATGAATTTAACGTAAATAGACATAATTAATGAATAAACAAATTTAGTTATACCTGATATATGTTCAGAAAGTTCATCAGCATACATTTCTATAATTTGTAACGCTTCATCATGTGTAAGATCTGGAGTCTCATATAATGAAACAGTTACTTCTTTTCCGTCAAATGAAAATGATATATCGGCAGGCTCTTCAATAGTATACGATTTTTCCATTTGACTAGTTCGTTCTTCAAATATTGTTGATAATGATTCGTTTCTAACTAATGGGTTTACTACGGATAAATACTCATCCGAAGCACACGATTTAACTGTAGATTTATCTGAAAAAATGTTTCGGATTATTAATTTTATAATCATATATAATTATATTCATATATTAATTTTATAATATTATAATATATCGTTAATTTCATTTAAAAACCTATCTATACCTTCCATTGTTAATAACGTAGCTGAACTAGACACTGTACCCATACAGTTATGTGCCTGACACGTATAAGTTCCTAAACAGCAAGTACCGCTTTTCCCTGAAATTATTTTATGCATATCACCAGGATTGATTTCTTGGCCATCTTTGAACCATTTTAGCTGTGGTTGTGGAACACCAATCACCTATAAATTAATCATAATCGTAATATTTCAGAATTTGCCACACAAAAATATGTATACCTTGCATTCTAAATTAACCGACCCTTCATTTGAAAATGCAATTCTTAATTCTTCTAGAAACCTCGGAAGTTTAAAATTTTTTGGTATATTTAATTTTAAAAAGCTCGATGTTACAGTCTGGCCAAATTTATTAATAGCTACACATTTCCATTCGGCTTCATCCTCCATTTCAACAGGCACTATATTGAGAATAAATGTACTATTTTCTTCGGAAGAAAATTGATATCGATTAGATTCAGTTAATTGTACATCTTCTTTATACCAGGTTATCGTTGGTGTAGATTCAGTTGTAACTATACATTAAAAAATTTAAAATTAATAAATTAATTTAATAAATAATATAATTAACAAATTATAATAATATAATATATGAAATATGTATACAAATTATTATTATTATTATTCAATATTTTATTATAATAGATAACATAAAATAATGTTAAATTATAAAATCTATATTGAACTAACCTTTAACCATAAATACAAACGGTTCGTTTATATTTGTTTCAGTACTTTTTAAGCCTAATAAAAACCTCGGAGGTTGAGTGTTTGATGTCAGTTGAAGTTTTTCACTTTCGTTTAATTGATTTTGAATATCTTCTATTGTTAGTTCAGCAAGACTACTTGCTTCACCCATACAATTTTGCGCGACACAACAATAACTGCCTAGATTTTACCATTTTCAGACATACTATACTACAATTAACTAAAGATAATATATTTATCACAATATAAATTACCTAAGGATTTACTTCCAGTTAACTCATAAACATCTCCAGGTTGTAGTTGTGTACCATCTTTAAACCATAAAAGTTGTGGTGTTGGATAACCAATTACCTTGCACTCAAAACTTACTAAACCTTCATCTGTCATAATTGCCCTTAAACTTTCTAAAAACCTTGGAACTCGATAATTTTTTGGATCTTAAAACAAAAATAAATAAATTCTTCACTAATATAAAAATTAAATAATAATTAATATATATTCTTACATGATACTGAAACTTTGCAAGAAGTAATAGCTTTTGCTCCAGTTGAACTTGTTGCCACACATTTCCACGTAGCATTATGATCAGCTCGGAGTGATTTTATTTCTATACCATACATACCTAAGCCATCAGCTATTAAATGATACAATGGTCCCTCATTTATTATACCGCTATCATTATACCATCCTATACTTTGGGGCCAAGGTGGTACTTCAACTAAAAAATATATGTGTATTGGTATGTTCAAATAATTTAATAATTAAAAAAACACTTTTATATAATATAATTTATTTTACCTTGGCATTCTAAAAATAATGAATTTCCAATTTTTCCAAATGCATTTTTTAACACTTTCAAGAATTTTGGGGACGGTCCGTAAGGTATAAGACTAAAGAATACATTCAAGTAATATTTTATTCAAAATAATATAGTTTATATTTTTCTATAAAAATTAGTTCACCTATCTACATTGCATTTTTCTCCAAATTGTGTATGAGTCACTTGTATTTTAGATGTAGACAATGCGGTTCCCATGACATTTGTTGCTTCACAGGTGTAAATACCCAGACAGTCATCGTTGGAATTCGCTGTAAGTGCGAATATGTCTCCCGCTTTTATTTCTTTATCGTCTTTGTACCATCGTAATTTTGGCGTTGGTACACCAATCACTTTGCACTCTAGAGATACAATTCCACGTTGTGTGAGTACAGCTCTAAGCTGTTCAACGAAAATGGGTTTCTTAAACGCTTTTGGTACTAGAAAATATTATAAAAAATTATAAAAATATATGCATATAACATATGATTTTTACCAATTAATGAGAGATGAGCTGCTGTTGATGATTTTCCAATGTAGTTTTGAGCAGAACATACCCAAAGTCCTTCATCTTCTAAAGTGACCGGTACAATATCCAAACAGTAAAATCCTCCTTCGTAAATGTACTGATATCTATCACTTTCAGCTTCAAGATTATTATGAAACCATCGTACCTGTTCAACAAATCATTATTCAAAATTTCGTATTGTATTTTATTCATATTGTAAATTATACCTAACACTTTTTTTGTGTAAAAACAATAATTTTCAATCAAATTATTATCAAAAAATTTCTCAAAAATACACCAATTAACTTATTTCAACTAAATATTTTAATAATATTATATCATGAAGTTAATGACATTAACATAACATTTATTTTAATGAATTATCGAATATTATATCAATAAAACTTAAAACTTATAAATATTACAAGAAAATTCTATGTATAACATAATATAATATAATATATAACTAATATTAACCTGAACTCCAGAAGGATTGTCAAGTTCGATCAATAATCTAGTCCTAGTTCCCACTCTTATGTTCAAATCATTAAGACGTCTCAAAAATACTGGAATTGAATCTTCTTGACCAATTGTACTTGATGAACCACCACGGTAATCTTTACCGACATCTGAATTATTGCTTGACTTCATGGTTAGAGTGGTCAAAGAATTACCGCGAGTGGGGATTCCAAAAGTGATTGCATGATTTCCAGTAGTCCTGTAGAATTAATAAAAAAAAATTATATTAGGTATATTATTTTATTTAATTAATAAAAAAAATAAAAGTATTTAATATGATTCGAACACAGCTATAGTTAATAATAGAACTTTATTTGTACTTTTACTTTCATACGTTAGGTCATGGACACGTCATTAATTATTAAAGAATATTTTTTTATTTCTTTTTTTTTTTATTTATAATTTTTTTTACTAAAATTCCGTTTTATAATTCGTTTTTATTATTTAACGTACATAAAAATAATTACTTAAATTTATATTTCACCGAAATATACACTAAAATTTTTTTTTTATAAAAGGTTAATTCCGTTTAATTTATTTCTTTACTTACGGTTTCGGTATACGAAATGCTGCAAACAATATCCGCACTAAATACCAAAATAATACGATCATATTAAAGCTAAGTTATTATGACATTATAGTTAAGTTTGATGTTAATTGTCGCACGACGTGTGCCTTTTTTCGACTGCCGGTGGCTAGCGTTAATGAAACGCATACGGAAATAAACTAACCTAAAAATAACACGATTTTCTGAACCAATCACAAGTGACGTGAACTGTCACTGGCCCACCTCAACAATAATAATTTACAATTGTTGTTCTCTTGCCTGATGAACTAGCCAAATAAATTTTGCATACCATAATAATATCAATACAAACAGTCAGTTACTCATAAGTCATAAATAAACATCCGTCTGGCATTTTTATATTATTTTTTTATGTCTATAATTGACAATTATTGTCAATTAATAATATTCATTTATTCAATAATTAATTAATTAAATGACTTTAAATAAAGAACAATTAAGTTTATGTTAAAATATCATATAGGTAATTTATAATTAAGTGACATTAATGGGTTACATACAATAAATATTAAAAAACTGTTTTTTATCGTTTCAATTATGAAATAAGATAAATGCGTGTAAATAATTGTAATTTATTAAATTATAATATAGAAAAGTAAATAAATAAAAAAAAAAAAATTGAAAAAATTACAATACGATGATAGCCAATTAGCCAATAAGTAATCAATAGCCAAAGTAGTGGGGAAGAAATAAAAAACAATCAAATCGTTCTTTTAATGTAGTCTTTTGATTCTACTGTCATAAAATTTTAGTTAAGTATACTTAACATGATCTTAATAAAAATTTTCCTAAAATTATTGATTTTTAATGATGCTTTGTGCGAATATTATCAAAAATTAATACTGCATATTATTTTATGTATAGTAAAACATATCTTTCTTTTATTCTATAATAACAAATAATATATTATAATAATCACTCATAACAAAAATAAATATAGATTTCAAATTTAATGCAAAATATTTTTAGTAGGTATCTAATATTTTAGGTAAATTAAATTTAAAGTAAAAAATTAGTTAATAATTATATTTTATATACAATATAAATAATATAATACATAATTATTATACTAATTAAATTAATAATTTTATTAACTTAATCATACCTAATTTATTTCTACAATCTTCCTATTAACCAAATAAAATATTTACGTAATGATTTTATTATGTAAAGTATTATATTTAAACAAAAGAATGTTTTAATAATTATTAATAATGTAACAAAAAAAAAATGCATAAAAATATCTAACACGTGTGCTTGATGTATGAACTACATGAGTTGTTAAAAAAAGTTGTTTGTTTACAATTTAATAAATTTAAATCAATCTGGCAATGATCATTCTAGCCCGGAGCCAGGAACAATTCTACGCGTTCTACCTAAAAATAACATTTTTTTCAGCCTATACTAGATTAAAATTAATGTGTCACACATATAAAAAAGCATCACATAATCTAAAGGGCAACACATCGTTCGGCGTGAAATTGTGTTATTGGAATGCTTCGGGATTATTTGTTACACCTAACCCAACGGTAAATATAATAAAACATTATTACATATAAAAAAAGGTAAAAATGTATAGACAATTATTGACATTACCGATGAATAATTTAAAAGTTCATTATTCGAATTACTATTAATTGTTTGAAACTATATTTTATGGAATCCCATTAAATTGTAACTTAAAATGTGATAATAAATTATTTTACGACTTTATGAGTGCGAGATAACGACTACCTTAAAATGAACCTAACCAACATTTTTATCATTACTAAATTATATAATGAACTGCATTCTATGATAAATCAATTCATTAAATATCACCCGTCAAATAATATTTTTTAATAAAAATTTATAAATAAAAAATTAAATAGTAAATAAATCGATTAGATATTTGTATAGAGTGTTTTGATATTCGAATATATTTTAATAATGCAATACTAAAGTTAAACATCAATTAAAATTTTATGTAAACGGAAATTTTTAGATTTTTACATAAATTAAAATTTATATTTCATAAACACGAATAAAAAAAATTCAATATTGAATATTCGAAATGTATTTTTGTGGACGCGAAAATTTATAAAAAAAAAAAAAAAAAAAAAATCAAAATTATCAGTATAATGTTAATAATTTATAATAAGCAGGTCACGATAATTCGGTCATTGATCCAAAGTTTGTGTCGTATGCTGTGCCTATACTTACACACAACTATAAATATATACGATTTTTTTAATTTTTTCTGTGATTTTCGTGTATTACACGTTTATTTTTAAACACTTTCTAAAAAATTTTGTTCACTTATCAAAGCGAGTATCACAGGTCAGAATTTAAGACGTTGTAAAAATTCAATAGGTCAAATGTTATATTATGTATACATCATCTGTACATAATACAAACTGCAATAAGCGTGCCATTAAATTCCACGTGGGTTTTGATCGGTACAGCAATACGTGCGGAATTCATAACTAGTCCAAAAGTATCCTCGTTTTAAAATTATAACGTCTACGAAACACAGTCCTAAATATGTTAACCGGATGATATTTTTTTTTTTTTTTTCTGTAAATAAGAGAAAATACGATTTTTCAACTTCTGGCTCGTAAAACAGTACACGTTTATGTAGTGAATTATTGACTTCTACACATGTTTTGAACCGCTAAATTATGCGTTTGTTTTACGCTCCGCGAATTTACAAATCGCAAATAATTTTTAATTCCAATCGACTAGAAAATGTAAATTTGTTGAGGTTGACGCATTGGTCGATTATAATATGATTTTCTTATATTTTGTCTCGTTTAGGCATTTCAAATGAATTTTGCCGTTATTTTATACGTGGATAATTTTACGTGTCAAAAAATAAAATAAATATCATAAGAGTTCATCGACGTTCTCTAAAGGCTAAAAACTAAAATTTAGGCTAAAAAATTCGTACGTGTAATCACAATTTTACTTATCGTTCATAATAAACAACAATAATTATTAATATTTTCACGTACGGTCTAACGTTAAACAGATTAGAAATACATGAATTTATGTATTTTTAGAAATTTTATTACGAGAGTAAATAAATAAATATAAATCAAAACGTACACGTCTCGGACGACAATTTTTTTTTTCTATATATTTACGACGCTATACTATTTTAATATTATAATATTATAAATATACGACTGTACGGTACACGAAAACGTGTTGATGTATTTATAAACAAAATTCGTAAATCGTAGACAATATTTTTAAAGTGCGTTAATTATACCTTCGTGATGGTAATATTCTACAGTTGAAATTGAACGTCCAGCTCTTTTGACATTGATCTATTAACCTTTAAGTCATTATTATTTTTATACATTATTTATTATTATCCGTGTATTATATCGTACAAATAAAAAAATTTAATATTATTATTTGAATATATTTTGTGCCTGATGGCTGATAACTTCTAATAAGAAAAAAATTTAAAAAAATAATCATAAAATTTATATTTTCATTTTGCACAAACCTAAAAAAAAAATGTAAATTTTCCTCATATTTTAATATATTTAATTATTAAATTCGTTTTATTAGGCACCGATTTGAACGATTAACATTTTAATATATTATTTATTTTATGGATATTAAATTTAAATCTTTTAATTAAAAACAGACTCGAGTCAAAATTTCGCATTTTTTTTTTTTTTTTTTTTTTTTTTTGTTAATAACAAAATGATCGTGCGATAGTCGGACGAATTTGGTACCTACGTTTCGCGATTAACGTCTTACCGGGCAATCGACGAGTCGTACGACGAAAACGATCTAATGGTCGGGTTGACACTACTGTACGTGGACGATTGGCTTTTGCAGCATTTGTTGCCCATAGTCACGGAGTCCGAACGGTCGGGCCGACTTTCATAATCGTACACGCGATTCGTGCGGCAATATCGATTTTATATTCTGTCGTCCGATGGGCCCCGAGTCGCTTCGCGTTGTACGTGTCGTCGGGCCTTTGTATGCGTGGCCGGTGCGAGTTTTGCCGTCGCGGGAACGGGTCCAAACGTTCGGGCGCTCAGGCCGACGACGGACTGACCCACACACGGAAATTATTTTCGGTCTCAGCGCGTTCCGCCGCTGGGACGGCGACAAAACACTCGACCGCACGCGCCGCCCGCGATAATATTCGCCCATCTTGGCCGCCGGCCGGTAGGTATACACGGTAAAATTATCTCGAAAATTCCCACCAATTGGGACAAAACAACATGGCCAACACTGGCCACTAAGAATATCATTCGGGTAGGTACATTATAATTCAAAAATAGTACAGGCGCCCTAGGTAAAAATAAAAAATAAACCAACAGTGGCTAGAGGAAGTTGCGTCGCGTTTGATCGCATAATGCAATAACACGTCTCGACGCTTCATGTCCAAATGCAGTTGTCACGATGAGATTACGAGCAAAGTTTGGTTTTCGTTTGATCATATTTTGTCACAATCATAGCTTTTGTATTACGTTTGTGATTTTTTTTTTTTTTAGAATAAATAGTCGAAGAAAAAAAATTATAAAATATGGCGATTTCGTTTGTATAGTAAACAGTAAAATTGAAAAAATTTTAATTCGACACCTTTACATTTACAATTTAACATCATGAAATTATTGATTGTGAATGTAAGAGCAGAAAAAAAAATCAGTATCTTTAGTATACTCGTACAGTTATTTATCATTTCAATATACCTGTAATTAAAATCATTACTTAAAATCGGTTTATTTAACCCCATTATGAGTTAAGTCGGTGATTGATAAAAAAAAATTCACTCTTTAATAGGGTTCATTAATATAAAATTAATATAAATTAAAAATATAAAATATTGTTATTAAATTTTAAAGTAGTCCCGACCTTGTCTTCAACGCATAACCTACGATATAAATTTGCTGAAAACTGGAAGGGTTACATTAAATAAATTCATTACACCTAAATCGATTGTTTGCAAATTTACCATGAAATATATTGTAACACGTATTTGTTTTAAATTCTGATCGAACCGAATGATGTGTGTCTTTTTTTTTATGTCTGTAAAAACTTTTACTACCCAAAATAATGCTCCGATTTACATGAATAGCATATGTTTCCAGTTGGAAAGTGGATGTAGTTGGTACTTTATTTAGGTAATTTTTCGAATTACTCAAAATTGACGAAAAAACTGTATTTTTCATGAAAACTGAAATTTCGACGAATTTGATTTCTATATTTGACGATAACTCAGGCAACATTAAAGTTAGAGACTTTAAAATTTTATTGGGTATTCACATAGGTACTATATATATGTGATAAAATTTTACAACCATTACGATGATTTTTCTATAAAATATAGGACTTTGAATATTTCGTAAAATTCTCATTTTCATGTACACATATGTTTGATAAAATCGGCAATTTTGGCAATTTTGAGCATTAAGGTCTGAAAATTTTACTGAAGTATACTTACATGTTACATAACATGATATCAAAATATTAGAAAAATTCCAAATTTCAATTTTTTGTATAGCTGTTTAAAGTTGATATTTTTAGTTTAAAAGAAAATCTTAAAATCCACACGAATATTCTTCTTATTATTTCTTAAAACTTTTAAAATAAAAATTAATAGAGAAGCCAAAAAATTTGGAAAATTTTTGAAAATTTTATTGAAACATACTGATCTTAACATATTTCCAAAATATCAGGAAAATCTCAAGACTCAATTTTTTATAGATGTTTAAACGTTTAAAGTTGAAATTTCAGTAAATTCAATATTTAAAGTATTTATATGGATAATTCTTATTAAATTACAATATTTTACAATAATGTTAAATAAAATTTTTTTAATTTTATTGAAGCTTAAATACATTTTACTTAACTCAGTTCCAATTAATTGTGAATTATTAGATTTTGGATTTTTTTTTTTTTTTTTAGGTGTTTAAAGTATTAAAAAAGAAGAGCTGATACACCTGCTGCAGGGATACAGCCATACAGGTGTGCAAATCATAGTGTTTAATTTTAATTAGAATTAGAATTTTGTATTTTGTATCAGCTCTTCTTTTTTCCATTGCGTCGTGGAGACCTTGTTTATGAGAAGAATATAATTTGATATAAGTATTAGTGATATTATTATGGAGAAAGATATTCTGATAAAATTGAATTTTAATGTAAAAGGTCAGTGTCCGAACTTTGAGGTTAATTTTATAACGGAATGAAGTCAAAAAAAAAAAATATCAAATGTATAGTAAACCAAATCTTATCGAACATTTTAATACAAATATCTTTTTTTTTGTTTATTTCTTTTATTTTATTTGAATATTATATGATTCAAAATATTCAATCCTAGGTGGTTTTTCACAATATATCTAGGGATATTTTCAAATTGCGGAGTGGAAATGAGCAACCGAGAAGCGTGCCCAAAAATATGAAGAAACATTAAGACATTTTTTTTTTTTTTTTTTGCAATTTTTTTCGATTTAAATATAATAATTTCGATAACAACAGTTAGTAGTACATTTTAGAATCCAAATTCTTATCGCTCATCAAAATATTATCATCATGTTATCCTAAATTTAATTGAAATTTTGTTTTTACTTTTTTAGTCACATCCCTAAGTTATATAACCAATATACAACTGTAATAAACTAATAACTAATAATAATATATGTATAATCTTTAATTAAAACAATTAATGTACCTATCCATAAAATTAAAGATTATTATGATTTTATTTTCAAAAAATATAAAATTTGTTTATTTTTATAATGCTTGATGATTAATATTAATTTTTTTTTTTAAAAATATTTAGGACAAAAGTTTAAGAGCGATTTAATTTTTAACTATCATGAATTTTGATAATTAGTTTGATAATTAGTATTACAAATGAATATTACTTATTTGAGCACGAAGGAAAATTGATTATTATTTAACTATAGGTATTTGTTATTTCTTACTAAATAGATTATAAGTACCCACCTTAAGTAAATCTTTTAGTAAACCTTAAGCTTGATTTTATTACAACGAAATAATGTTATCATAAAAATTATTATTTAGATGCACTCAAATTACTATATAAAATCGAATTAATTATAAAGATCGATAAAGAGATGAGGTCATCATTGTTCTCTAAAAAAATAAGATGGGATGGTGGCCAAACTCCAACAGTCAATTTGGTAAAAAAATATTGTCATTCCTCCAAATAAAGTATACCATAAACTAAAAAAAAAATACATCTTAATATTGTGTCAACAAAATATGGTATGAGTAATATATCTTCATAAACACATAATATCACATAATATATACTCAAATAACTTGTCATACGATTTTATATATATAAGTATATAGTAATTATTTTCCAAAATATATAATCACATGTCACATATTTTTAATTTTCTTATTTTTCTCTTAAAAATAACGAACCTACAGCCAATTTTATGTTTTTGTACAAAACGATTAATTAATAAAATCTGACATTTAAATATTAAAATGACAAGTGTCACAATGGTTATAGATAATATATTTATTCCAGCCTCCAGGTTACATGATAGTAAAGCAGGGGTGGCCAAGCGATCGATCGGGGACGATTTCGAAGTCGATGATGTTAGAATTTATTTTTGAAATTAATCGTGGGGGTGGATAACAATATTGTCAATAAATTTTTTTATCTGTACAATTTCTTTAACATGGAATCTATCTATAAAAATTGAATCTAAAATTATAAAAATTAAATCAGACATATTCCTCAAAGGTCGAGGTTCTGAAAAGAAATTTAGAATCTATTGAGTGTAGAAAAATATTCATGTTTGAGGAATGTAGCTCTGCAGTTACATACTTATTTTGGATTTACATATTTGTTCGAAACATGAAAATGATAAAAACTGAATACCGAATTACCGCCGAGCAACACTCTCGCTGATGACCATTTAGACTTTTCTGTAAAGCCTTCGATTAACATGTCAGCAATGTTTCACCATATTACGACCAATTAATCAAAGAAATGCAATGTCACACTTCACACCTCAACAATGCCCAGATCAGCAATTTTAATTTTAATTTAGACTTATGTAATTAGTTTTGAAATATCTACTCATTATTTATTTTAATTTTATTATTATAAACGTATGTTAATTAATAATTATATATAAGTACTCGATAAACAAAAACATTTTTATTAGAAGTCGATCCTCAAAGGTGAAATATATTTTTAGTTGATTTCTGCCGAAAAAAGTTTGGTCGCCCTTGTAACCTTCTATTATACGAGTGCGCTGGCTAAAATCTGATAGTTCGTACATTATTGACATTAAAATCCTTATAAATGGAATTCTTATTTTTGGTAAATAATGTTTTTAATTTTACAAAATTGTTAGATAAAATATAATTTAAAAGTCATTTTTTTTTTTAACTATTTACAATAAATAATATATTGTGTAAATGTAAAATATATTAATTTATTGTGTATTATACATAATCGATAAAATAACATTTCTTGGAATGTCGTTTTTACATAAAACAATACATTTTTAATATTCTTCTATAAATATATTGTAATAAATAAGAATAATTTCACATTCAGAACTTTAACGTAAATACCAAACGTAAAAAAATAAGTAGAATAATAGACGACCTAAACGTGAACTAATTAAATTTCACGTTTGTGCAGGTATTTATAGATACCGTAGAATACTGACAAAATCAATATAGTTGCCAAATTTTGTCATTTGATTATTATGCCTTAAATTCTTAAATGCTATATAAAACCAATATGCAGAATTATATGATAAAATATAAATAGAATATTCATTTAACTCATTTTTGAGTTTGTTTCGTGAAAAAATTGATTAATATATACCATCACGTATAAATTAATAATTATTACACAAAAATATTAAATTGAACCTGAATGATTTATATAATATATAAAAATTGCATTTACAAATTAATAACATTTTAAATTTATTCATAATATTTCTGTATTTATTTATTTTTGTTTGATTTCGTATTTAAAATAGACATTGCTGAAATCGAATAATTCATAACGTTTTAAATAATTCGTAATTTTCTTTTATTAGCTAATTAATAAATCTGTGAAACGCATTAAATAGTGTTTAGATCGTTTAAGTATACCCATATGACATTGAAATAACGATTAAAATATTTATTAAAATATAATAATAATTAAAATCATTTTATGTAATTTATGAATTATTTCAATAACTAATTATCATAATATAATAATGTAATATATTGAATTTGAATGTATTACGCATTGAATTTATTCTGTTTTTTTTTTTTTTAATTCGAATAAAATAATGTTTAAATTTTAAACAAATCCTCAAAATATTCGTTTTATTATGGTAAACAATCTAGTAACATTAATATTTTATCGTATTTACTTTTTAAAGCTGCATATCAGCGCATTCAGCCTACGATCTGGTAGTCGGTTTATTTATACGGTCAACAATTATTAAACAAACGCGTAATATTAACATATAAGAAAATTATTGCGTTTGGTTTATTTATTTAATTTTTTTTTTTTTTTTTTTTTTTTTTTTTTGGCCATCATATCGATATTGCTCAGCAATAAATAGCGACTGAATCGAATTCGACCTGGACGAAAATTAAGTTCCGTGCCAGATCAACGGCGAATGTAGAAAAAAATATATTTTTTAAAAGCCTATATTAGTGTACCTATATATTATTCTATATTTTATTATGACTTGGACACTCGTCTATATAAACACTCCTAGTGTTCTTATCATTTTATTTCAAACTTGATAATTCAACGACCACCACCACACCGAATTGATAATAATATTATGTTATTTTTTCAGCATCACGTATAGTTATAGATCGGCGTTAACTCTAATTTTAAGCACAAAACATCCTTGAGCGGGAGTATAGAAATTGACGGTTTAAAAATAAATGACCCAACGCCGCGGCACGCGTATTCCTATACGTACACACTACAAAATATTGTACAGTCGAAGTAATAATAATAATAATAATAATAATAATAATAATAATAATAATAATAATAATA
>JAIUCT010000023.1:799996-831177 GCA_021307375.1 Tetraneura akinire
AATAATAATAATAATAATAATAATAATAATAATAATAATAATAATAATTATAATAATAATAATAATAATTATAATAATAATAATAATAATAATAATAATAATAATAATAATAATAATAATGGTTTTTTTTTCATTTATTTTCTTTAAATTAAAAATACTAATTACTATAAATTTACATATTATTACGCTATATTATTTGTTCAACGTTCGGTGAACACGTAATTATTTGTTATTTATATATATATGATATCTAACATAAAAATAATAGTATGCAATATTCTTTAGTTGAATATGGTAGAATTTGTTTAAAACATAAAATAACTCCAAAATTACGAATAGCTAATGTACCATAATATGTTTAAAATTTGTATTTCATTATTTTGTCATTATTAGAATAAACAATTTTTTTTTCTAATACCTAATAATAATAATAATATAAATAATTTGTATAATATATAAAACTGTAAAATTATATACATAATTGTTATTCATTGTTAAATAATAATGGTAAAATATTAAATTCATTATTTATTTAATTAATTTGATGTGACAGTGACATTTTCGAAATCAGAATAGGTACATAACATAATAACTTATAATATTATTTGACACGAGCGTTTTTATACGATGTTATTAATATGTACGTATACATAAACATATTCTTAAAAATCATCGTAAAACGACAGCTGTACTGTATCAAGGATATTAGAACACTCGACATATTTAATACCTAATAATAATAATAATAATAATAATAATAATAATAATAATAATAATAATAATAATAATAATAATAATAATAATAATAATAATAATAATAAAAATAATAATAATCATATATAGTTATACCCTCTACCCTCATCAAATCTCATGTGTAAATATGATACACTCAAAATATTTCTTATTATAATATCATTAATTATTAACTTATCCTATATTATAGTATATAAGAAAACACTAAAATATGATACCTATGTTATTAATTTATTATATATAACCTAGTCCGAAAAATTGTTTATTATTATTATATATTATATTATTACTTATAAATTTATAATAAATATTTTATACTCGTATTATGTATATAATAATATTATTGTATAAGTTATTAGTTTATTACCAATAATCATGATTCGATAAAATTTATATCATAAAATTTATTGTTGAGTAATTGCGGATAATTTATTTAAATATAAAATAAAACCCAAATCAGCAAAAAAATTACTTTTATTTACTTAAATAAAAGTAAATTTTTTGTGGATTCAGGTTTTATTTTATTTCAATTTATAGTATAATTTGTTATATTTTCGGTAAATTTAAATTACAAAATTGGTAATATACGTACTCGTATATATTTTTATTTATTTATTTCATGTCTCGTCTTGAAATAGAGTATTTTTCTGTACGTATTGTTCATTGAACGCGCGCAGAGGAGATCGATAAAATAATGTCATTCCATTCTGTATGGGAAATCTTTCACTCCGTTTACGTATTTTGTTATCTTTAACATCGGATTCCCATTAGTGCTCCAGGCTATTGGAATTCTGGAAAAGCTGAGCAAAAAGATTTTTACTCACAGTGTCCGACTGAATTGAACGTAAATAAAACCATGATTGTTTCTTCCGATTTATTCTTTTTACGTTATATACAATAAAAACGAAACAATTAGGTAATCTGCTCCGAAAGGATCCCCAATAATGTTTCAATAACAAAAAATTCTATTTATAATTTATTCGTATCGTGTAACTTTCCAAAATAACAGTACGTAAGGGTGATGCATTACAAATATAGACCCTTTTGGTTATACACTGACAAACTACACCTTGTAAAGGGATACTTAATTTTAGGGGAAAATAGATAATTATATTTAATTTATTTTAATATTATGTACCACTAACGACACTGATCTATTTCTGGCTGAAGCCGTTTTCCACCAAACATAAAATTGTATTATTCAAATCGCGTGCATAAAATACATGTTACTTACACTTACGTATTTCTATCAACATAATCAATTAGTTATACTACTCGTATAAAGCATAATTTTGCAAATAATATAATATTTGTTAATTATCTAAAAACCATAATTTATAATTCTATGAAAATTATATACCTATATTATATTGAATACTATGTTTATTATAAAATAATTTTAATTAAGAAATGTGTGTGTTTCTATACTAATACTACAATATAGTTTTACATTAAATATTTAACAACGAATAAGACTGTCATATTTTTGTATGTGTAAATTAATAGACTATAATCTTTTTAAACTATAATTGTAAAATGCGATTAATTAAAATAAAGTAGTTGGCTATATTTTAATTTAAACATTTTTTTATTGATCAAGTTTTTTTTTTTTTATCTGTACCTACTTAATAAATTAACTCAAAATTAAAAGTAATTCAATAAATATTATAATCTAATCATATATTTTAATGACACATTTAGACAAGAAAGTGTTCGATTTAAAAGTCGCTGTTAAACAAATCATAAGAAATGCCAAAAAATTGAAAAAGGAAGAAGAAAAAGAATTGCATTTATGTTGGAAACACGTAATGCGTGGCGAACATGATATCGGAAGAGTGCATGCGGAAAACGCGATACGTAACAACAATCAGAGTTTGGATTTAATGAAGTTGGGAGCTCGGTTACAAGGATCCGTGAACGTCCTACAAGGAGCAATTATACAACAAAGCGTAAGTTCAATAATTATAATATTTTTACAATTTGTGAAAATAAGTATAATATGTAAACCGTTTTAATAGTTATGCATTTTTATACTTATCTGCTGCAGTAACGTTAACAACAGTTTTACTTTATGTTATAAACACGTTTTAACAATATTTTAAAGCGACTTTTTCTGGTCCCCATATTTATTTAGTCAAAAATAATTTTTTTAATAATACCTATACAATTTTTTCATATTAAATTAAAAATTTTTATTATGAGATATTATATTTATAATATTCTTATTATCCATTATTATAATATAATATATTAATATGTATATTTTATAAATAATAATCTACTAGTATATTTTAGTATATTTTTAGGTATATTTTGTACTTTGTTTAATTAATTTTTTTTTATTTTTAATGATATTTACTACCTATATTTAGGTAACTTCGGCTATGCGTTCAATAGTGTTTTCGATGGCATCGGCAACGCGCAATATGAATTTGCCATCGCTGACAATGACGATGAACAAGTTTGAACGGATGACCGATCATCTGAGCGCCCGACAAGATTACGTCAGTGAATCTCTCGCCGGCAATGGCGGAAACCTGCCGAGTAGCGATCAAGTGGAACTTCTGATGGCGAAAATCATCGACCGTGTCGGTCTGGATGTGAAAAACGAAATGCCCTCGGCCGTCGTGGATCAACAGCAGGGATCACTCACACCGCATCAACTGCAGTTATCGTCCGCGAACATTTTGGCCGAAACGAAATTGGACGAAAAATTGGCAAAACTCAGGCACAATTATAATCTATAATAATACAAGTAAAACAAAAAAAATGTATATATATTATTATGTTTTTATAAAATATTGTAATTATTATATCGGAATATTTAATAGAAATTGAATAAAATACGATCGTTAAACTGAAGAAAAAACGAAAACGCGTGGTATTTTACCCGGTAAAAAAAAAAACATCCATTTAAAAATGTAGACATTTTAAAACCTTAATAGGCAATGTGCGTAATACATTATTATCACAATATATATATATACGTAATATGTTCCTCGTGCTTAATCCGGGCCCGACCGCGTCGTAGTATTATAATATATTATATTATATTGTAACGAATATCTTTCGTAAAACGTCATCGCGTCTTCTATATACCGCGCGTATATAGATATATAATAATAACACAATTATATACCGCGATTCTGTTAAGAACGTACACTATATATAACCGCGGTATACACACATATATATATTATGTTGTGTGTTTTCCATTATATAATACTCGTATTGTCTACGTCGTATGCGTATATAATATATTATACGCGATATATAATTTCGGTCGATCCGTCGCAGTACATCAGCAGCTCTCTCGGCAGAGGGATTATTATTATTCGAATCGACGACGGCGATGGGCGTGTGCGCGCGAAAAGGCTATAGGTATATATTATATATATATATATATGTATATATACATATATTGTTACCGCGGTTAGGGTGTGTGCGTGTGTATAAGTATACAGTATATAGAATATATAGATGAATCGGTCGGATGGGTGTTCGCGGTGCAAAATAAACAAGACGGTCGCGCTGAACAAACAACCGCCGCCGCAACGCATAAAGCCGTCAAGCCGCAACTGTTCCGAATAATAGTCGCCCTCCTTCGTCTCTTCGTCACCCCTATATCAACCGTTCCCCTCTTCCACCCGTTTCTCGGTCTAAGGTCGTCGTAAGCCCTCGGACCCTCGATGTTTTTTTAACCGACCGTATTAATTTGATTGGTCCTATTAAATAATTCAATACGCCACAGCCGAACACATCGATATACCAAACATAATATATAAGTAGTAGTACGTTATTGCACGTGGTATATGGTATCAGTCAGTTGTACGCTTCCGTGCGGTCGATGATACATTATATAAAACGTATTATATATTATATTTTTATTTGTCTCCCCGATATAGCGTTAATGCGGACTCGATGATTTATAAGGAATATTACTAAAAATAATTTGGGAGGTGTGATGGTATAACTGCAGCGGCAAAAAGTTTAATTCGAGTAGTTTTTATTTTGTTGTCTATTAAATCATGCTAGTATGTGCACGATACGACGCGAACACGTGTTACATCGCCGTAAATGCAATAATTGGTCGGACGCATATATTTTTTTTTTTTTTTTTTTACCCAATTTTTTTAGCATTTTTATGAGTTTTTATAAGTTATAATCGCGTACATGTGTACGTAATTATTTAAATTAACCGTACGTTACGACGGAATGTTATCAAACTTTTTTACATTTTTTTTTTTTATTTTCAAATATTCATCTTCTGTACCTATATACTTTTTCTAAAATATAAATATTATATAGGAATACAAATAAAGGTCTATTTCCACTGCCCCGGGACGTGTCTGGGCCAGATCCGTGCCAAAATCCGTGCCGAAATCCGTCCGGGCGCAAGAAAACAATTATCTAATGAGTTTTAAACACGACTATTTGCACTTATCCGTGACGTGTCCGGGCCGGGCGTCCGTGCCAGATCCGGGTCGAAAAAATATCGTTGGAGACGATTCTCTTTCCGGGTTCTCGGACGTGTTTAGAAAAATCCATTTCAATATATAGGCTAAAAATTTCAATTAAAATTAACTATAAATACTATAAACATATTGTAATGAAAATTATAATTAATAATTATCACGCAAACAATACATTTATTAGGTAAATTATAGTTAACTTATTACTTACTTAAAGGTTGAAACTTTTAGGTTTTTACTTATTTTAACTTCACTCGACAATACGTAAGCTGCAACTGTAACGAGCGGTTACTAACTGCGATATCCAACTTCAACTGACGATAAAATATTTTATTAATATAATATATAATAATATAATGTATATAATATATGAATAAAGTAAATACCTGACTGGGTCGACCCGGACGTACCAAAAACTGACACGGTCCCGGCCCTGACACGTTCCGGGGCAGTGGGAATAGACCTCCACACATATCCGATCCGAGTCCGTTCCGAGTCCGTTCCGTCAGGGTATCCGTGTTTTCAAAAATATGAACTACTTGCGATTTTCAATTGACATTAGTAAAAATAAAATAATAAAAAGATAATAGGTGATAATTAGTAGGTAATAATAAAATCGCACGTTTCGAAAACGATTTTAATAGGCTATTGAAAATTATCTTTTAATTTAAGTACGCGTTTAAAAAAAATTATAAAATTTAAATAAATTTAGTTTAATAAATATTACAATACTTCGAAAATTGTAAGTTCAACCTTAAAAAGTATACGAATTTGACGTACGCGGTATATAATTATGCTCATTAAATATATATAATACATCAGTATCGCCTGTATTACATAATATTAATTTTTTTAATTCATTCGTACTTAATATTATACAATGAAGAAAAATAGGTTAAACACTTAAAACATTTCATTTACTTTTATAATATTCCAATATTAAATTAAATTATTACAGGTATCGAAATAGGCAACTTAATATGCACAGGCTCTCAATGCGTTATACAGGTAGCATTAGTACACGGCGCGGTAAATAACCAAAAATTAAACATTTTTTTTTTTATTTATTTACTCATTTTATAAGTTAATATTATTTTATTATAAAATGTAACAAATTAATTATTTATTTCTATACTAAATCGTATTTTATTTTAAATTTTTATTTTTTTCATTGTTTTTTTTTTATATATAATTATTCAAAATATATAACAATTTATAACAATTAAATTTTAAATAATGTATAGACCACAGACGTAAATAAAATAATTATTATATTACAATATACGATTTACTGTATATATATAATGTAAAATCTTTCAAATTAATTTATAATAATTTAAAATAACAGAAATATCTTAAAAATAATTTTTAACGCCTATTATTTTATTAATAATTTATTATTTAAAAATTAAATTTTACACGATTTAATTCGATAAGTTTCACTGGGTGGAAGATCAGTTGGATGCATATATTATTATCACTGGTTATAATATTATATGGAAATTGAATATGAAATAGAAACATTATATTATATTATGTAAATTATAATTTATATTTATTATCATATGATTACCATGGAAAAGTTTTAGCATAGTCGAATAAATTTCTGCCTTAGATAACAATAAATTCATCCGTCGTAATTAACAATTCAAATTTGTATTAAACGGATATACTTATACATAATGTTATGTACGAAAATGTTTATAAAATAAGAGTATATTATATACAATATTTCGTAATTTTATTAATACATTTATATTTAATAATATTTGCATTTTTCTATCCAAAATTTTAGTTCATATAAAAAATTATCAATGAAATGACTATTATATAATATTATAATATACTCAATATACCTAGTCAATTTTACTCATTTACGAGTATAATAAAATTTCATAATTTCGCGGTTCCCATTTAACCAGTATAATTTATATGAAATAGACTATTAAAGTCTGATAAAAATAATTTTTTAAGATTTTTATTATACCTAGTAGTTGTAAACTAGTGATCAGTGTTGAGATCAACATCAAATAAATATTTATCTATCTAGTATTCTAGATAAAGAATAAAGATAGCTTCATTTGAATGTATCCAAATATACATCATGTAATAAATAACGAAAATTAAAATTCATCTGTAGATAATGATGAAAATACAAATTTTATCATCTATAGATAAAAAAGATAATTTTTTTTTTAATAAAATATCAACTAAAAAACTAGAATATTTATTTATAATTAAATAAAACCATATTTTAAGAAATATGATCTTTTCATAAAATTTTTATACACGTTAACCATGCAGTATGCACGTATTCCCCATTGTATAAATTGTAATTATTTCATAATGAGGAAAATTAATTTTTGAAAAATTTAAATTATTGTATTCAATAGTTTCAAAAATAATCTGTAGCAATAATTTTATCTATGTATATAGATTAATTATTAAATTGGATAAATACATAAAATTAGATTTAGATAACACTTCAAACGAATATAATTTTTTTTTTTAGATCTCATTATCTCGACAATGGTCGTGGTTCTCGCATGTATTGTGCAGAAAAACATAAATGAATCGTGCATTATAATTCAAATAATTATAAGTCTCGCATGATGAATAATTGTGTCTCGTTTAAAACGCGTAACACTGCAATATTTATACGAGTGATAATACTGATAACGTATTATTTTTTTCGTCTAAACGTGCAAATATATTATCATATATCTATAAATATATACCTATAAATACATACAAAATGCAGCATTTAACAAAATATTATAAAAATAACATAACCTATTATACCCATATAATACGTTTTTGGCGCGCGGTAAACTGGTTTTTTCCAAAATTCTATGCGAGTATAGGTACACATACTTAAACGAAACGCGCTTCCTTCGCAATAATCCAAATTATTTTTAACAATTATATAATAAGACACACATAGGAAACAAACGATAATCCCGTCATCGAGATCATTATACAATAATATATAATACCTATATATATATGTTTTATATACATATAATACGACGTATAGATGTGCCAAAAACACATGCGCTATTGCGATGACGGTTAATATAATTTCGTGGGTTTTTTTTTCTTTCAAAGGGCTTGCCGCGAAACGTATGATGTTATAAAACGTCACGCACGTCCCGTCGTAATCCTCGACGATTAACGCGCGAAACGCCGACAAAAGAGAATACCGCCGAACTAAATAATATATTATGCATATTGGCCGCGTGCGGTGACGGCCGGATGATAATATTTTAATCCAGCAAAACGACTTCCGTATTATATTCATCTGTATTTATTATATATATAGGCATAAAAGTATATGTTTAATAACATACTATCGCAAAACGTATGATTATCATTTTGTACTTTATATGACTAGGAAAGTACCTATGTAATAAACAGTCACTAAATATCGTCACACGCGTAAATATAGACGAATATCTAAAATTTAATTTAATATTATTCCTCAGCTCTTTCCGAGTGCAACTTGCACACTCTTCTTGTAAAATATCGTATTATACTCGTATTTACCTAACTATATATATATATATATAAATTAACCTAACGCGAGTCCTGCTATGTATACATCGAAATACGAGTATATTTTTATAATTTATATGTATATTATACCCATAACGATTATATATATCGTGTCACAACAGCGGTAAACTTTTAAAGTTCAAACGTGAAAATTTTGATTTGGGTTTTTCGGTAAGACATTTAAAATTATAAGTAATTTTCCAAAACTATTAAATCTATATATATTCTTTCTTCTCTATAATAAATATTCTTCGGATATTTTTCATATAATTATATTACATACCTATTATAATTCTAGTAAATATATGACCTTAACAAACATTAAAACGTGATTATTATTTAATTTTAAAAAAAACTACTTATAGGTACCTATATATAAATTTAAAAATAACAACTATGTCATTTTTAAATCAAATAATAATTTTATATAGTATATACTCGTATATATGATTAAAAAATAATATATATATATTATACCTATATGATAATTTTATAAATATTATTGATTTAGTCGAAAATTTGAATCTATTATTATTATATCCTCAGATCTTATTTCCAAAATAATTCGTGAATACACATAATATACGAGTATCGGAGTATGTATAGTTAATATACCTCTATCACATTACCATTTAAGCAATTATCGTTGTTCTATAAATTCTAAAAAATTTAACACTTTTCTTAATTTAAACAATACTATATTTACAATCTACCTAATATGTAAATTATAATATATAATAATTAATAGTACCTAATAATTCTTATGTTAACTAAAATTATATATTATGACGCTAAGAGTCCATTTAGAGAAAATGTTCATTGATCTATTGATATTATATAATTGCTCTATAAACGAACACTATATTATTGTTATTACATACTATATTATGTATACTTATAGCTTATAGCTTATAGCTTATAGGTATAAATATTATGTGTTATAAATTATAACTGCAAATTAGTAATTATATACAGATTAAAAGTTCGATAAGTAATCGCAGTTATAATACGATAGTATAGGTATATATAGTGTTAAATCATATAATAATAATAATACAAAATGTTATTATATATGCATATGTGTAATATAAATATTGTTTTCTATAGAATATTGCTGATAAGTCAAATTCCAGTCAAAATTACGATATTGCAACCGATGTGGCGGTAAAAATTATATAATTATACTTATATGTTATATACGATTTTATATTTACATACGTATAATATATAATATAACCATCATATTGTATATTGTGCTGTATACCTGTATAACCCATAATAATATATACTGTATTTAAAATAATATTATATTAATATTAAAAATGGTTAGGTATAATTATATAAAATAGTTTGGTTCAAATTAATTTAATATATAATATAAAAAAAAAACATCGCGGTTTACAACACATTTAAAACTGAGGTTGATGATGTATATAATTATTATTATATTATAATATAATACAATAAACTTAATAATAATATAATTCAATTATCCATTCTTAAGTATAGGTACCTTATATAGGTACTTATATAATACGAATGTACGATAATATAAATGTGCAATTATTACCAAAATTAAATTTATTTTTATATATAATTATATTATATTATATTATACATAAAAGCAAAATTTATCATTAGCAGTGTGGTCTTAAATTCCAAAACTAATAAAGAAGAAGGAGATAATATATACACATATATATTATATAAGTAGTTATTAATAATCATCTACAGATGTAAAGCGTAGGTATATATTTGTAATATCGCTTATTCTACGCATATATTATAAGGTACCTAATATAAATCGACTATATAGGGTCGTTTAATGTTATTAATTAGTTATTATACTTTATACATTAATACAATATTATATAAAAATACAATATAACACATGATAAATTGATAAATTTTTAATAATCCAAATTTTACTTTGGTTTATCTATAAGAAATATACGTACATATACTATAATTATTATATATAGGTACCTGTACGTTACGTTTTATATATTAATATATTATTATTATACATTATTCAATAATCTTCCACACAACATATTTCTTTTATACCTAGGTATAATTAGAGTTATACCATTATGAATTTCAATTATATAGTGTATATATACCTATATATAAATATTTTAATTGCAATTTACTTCAATTTCATCATAAAACGATGAATGAAATTATATGAATGAAATAAATTTCATCATATACCTATTAAGTTTAGATATTATTTTTATTACCTAAATTAAACTAATATACATATATAATATTAAAATACGAGTATTATTATTATAATATTATTAATATACGAGTAGTTATCCTTATCGACATTTAAAAAAAAACTATATATTATTATATAGATAATATTACAAAAAAGATAATTAAATATTAAAAATAGGTAAATCGGTACCTATATACTTATATACTCGTATACACATTATATATATTACATTATAACAGACATTTTAAAACAATTATATATATTATATATACGTACTGGAATTCGATATGAAACGGCACTTCAGTCTATATAATATAATATAAACGCAATTTTAATATCTCCACCTCGTGTCGGTCCGTCGATACGATTTGGTCGTTCGCCATCATAATGAATATATACCTAATCGTTTTCAGGTAGGCCGAGTTGCGTAAATACAATATACATATTTATGACATTATAATATAAATTATATGCCCATCATACATTATATAACAGTGCATCGCGTTTGGGTACGAGGCGCGCACCGCGAAGACCGCGGTTACGGCCGCTGGTTATATGCGGTCGTTTGCCGCGTAACCGCGGAACGGGTGCGACAGCGGAAGGATCCCGAAAGCGTATATACTACGGTATCGGTATATACCTATATATATCTAACTTAACCAATAAATATACGCGTGTGTATTATATATGCACTTAACGTTTTATTATATATACTATATATATATATACGCAGGTACACGTATTTCGTTGATGAGGGGGGGTGACCGTAATACATGATACCGCGTATACGGTATACTCGGAGAGGGGACCGTTCTATTGGCCGGTGGGCGTGCCGGTGTCCGGCCAACGGGAACGCGATACGGACGTCCGGGGGTGGCGTCCCCCACCCGTCGCCCGGCGCGGGATTCGGCCGCGGCGGTGGTGGTGTGTCCGGCGTCCAACGCGCTCGGCGGCAAACGGCGCGCGGCGGGCGTGATGACGACTACGACTGCGACGATTGCGGCGGTGCGTGCGTGCGGCCCGTGAACGCGGTGACGGCAATAATATTTTTTCGGGTTGTTTTTATTGCGGAACGTCCGCGCGCGGGTTTGTTGTCACTGCGTTGTTTTCATTGCAAACATTTCACGGAAAGAGGCCGTTTTCCAGCCGCGGACAAACGTTTTGGTGTGTGCGTGCGCGCGCGTGTGTGATAATATTATATAATATAACACGCTGCGGCAGTGTGGCCATAACGTTTTATATATTATGTTATAACAATAATAATAATATTACACTCTGCGGGTCGAAGCTGTTGAAATTGAAAAAAAATAAAATATTATAAATATATATAGGTTACCGTTATACGTTTACCTACCGGTGCAGTGATAATAAAAAAACACGAAAATTCGATTTATGTTTTTTTTTTTCAATTTGTTATTTATTTATTTCGTTCCGCATACGCGTACGCGAGGTTATAATATAATATCGATAATATTACAATATACGGATTTTAATAACCCGCAAATTTTATAATATATATTGCACGCAGGTACATATTTTATTTTATATATATATATAATCGTCGCGGTTACCATATTACATAAATATACTGCGTCATGCACACGCTGTTCGGCGATCAGAACGCGTATTATCGGACGGGCATGTACCCCGGCACGTCGAACCCAGCTGCGTACCCGGGAGCGTACGAACAGTACGCCCGGTACGGGTACAATCCTGCGGCTGGGTACCAGGGATCGCATCATCACCACCATCACGCGGTGTCCGCGGCCGCGGCCGCTGCCAAGGACATGGTCAAGCCGCCGTACTCGTACATCGCCCTGATAGCGATGGCCATACAGAACGCGCCGGACAAACGGTGCACACTGAACGGCATCTACCAGTTCATTATGGAACGGTTCCCGTACTACAGAGAGAACAAGCAGGGCTGGCAAAATTCGATCAGGCACAACCTGAGCCTGAACGAGTGTTTTGTCAAGCAGCCGCGGGACGACAAAAAACCTGGAAAGGGCAGTTACTGGACGCTGGACCCGGACTCGTATAACATGTTCGACAACGGGTCGTACCTGCGGCGCCGGAGACGATTCAAGAAGAAGGACGCTCTCAAAGAGAAAGAGGAGGCCATCAAACGACAACAGGAACTCATGTTGAAAAAGGTCACCGAGGAACAGTGCAAGTTGCTGTTGCACAGCGCCGGTGGCAACAATAAACAGGAGTTGATGCAAGTGGATTGCAATAAGCAGCCAAAAAAAGAGCCCGGCGTGCCCCCGTCGTCACATCAACAACCGTCCGGTGGCCAGGAACAAACCGTCACGGCTCAACCGCAACCGGGATCCGGCAACTCTTCCACGTCGACGATTCCACCACCGCCGGCCTACCATCAACACCACCATCATCTCCAATACGACAACGACCACCAGGACGACTCGCCCACGTCCGCCACCAATAACGGACATCACCTACACCATCATCACCACAGGTACATGACCACCACGGCAGTGGCGGCAGCTGCGGCTGCCGCGGCCGCGGCCACCGGGGATCATCATCACCACCATAACGACGAATTCGCATCGCACCACCATCAATACGTGGCAGCCGCAGCAGCGGCTGCAGCGGGCCACCATCGGCCGCCCGGTTGGTACAGTGCTGACCCGTCCGACTTTTTTGACGCCGTCGTGCCCAATCCCGTGGCCGCGGCAACTGCCGCCAGCTGCGGTTTCCGAAATTCCCAACACGCTAATCCCGCCGGTACTCACACGCAATTACATAACTACTATCAGCAGCAGCAGCAACAGCAGCAACAGCAACAGCAACACGACGGCAATAATTCATCGATCAAGTTTTCGTCTCAACTATAACGTAAGTATTATTATAATATAATATTATATCGATGATTATAATGTATAAATAATATAGGTTTTTTTTTAAATATTTAAAAATATATTCCTTTTCTACGTTTTCGTTTTAATTTTTTACTGTATATAGTTGTAATAGTCGTACTTTATACAAATACCTTATACCTAGTATACGTTTATTCTTTCAAGGTTTATTTACGCTGGATAATAACTGTAACTACAGTTAATATCGAATAAAAACGATTTCTATATTATATTTGGTCCTGCAAAAAATATGATTTTTATGTTCATAATAAGTATAGGTATATAATTATATTTTTATAACATGGCATAATAACGTAAATTCGAATACCTCGAGGAGTCATATTGCACGTATATAAATTATTATTTCATTAATGAACGATATACAATTAAGCATATTTTGTATTCTGCTACAATATCACACACATGAATCAACCGTTTGCTGTTTATAGATATTAACTGTGCAATTATACAATTATACAATTATACCTGTAACGTATGCATATAAAATCGTCTGTATTATAATATCATAAATTCTACATCAATCCATTGATCGATAACGATAATATTAATCGTATTCATAAAAAGAGACTTAATATTAATAATTATATTATATTATACGTATAAGCAAATTTTTTATATATGTTTCAATATCGCACATCGTAATATTATTACAATGAACGTATATAATTATTATACTGCAGATAGGTATAATAATATATTATAAAATAAGTATTATAAAAATAGGCGAGTAAAGTGCTTTTTAAATATTTGATCGAGAATCATAATTATTAACAATTATATTATTATAATCTACAATAGGCTTTTAAGTAGGTATATAGATTTAATTTTATTATATTTCATTCATTGTAGCAGGAATCAAATGTATATATATACTCGTATATTATAAATTTATAATAAATACTCGTTATTTATGACTTTCACTTATTACGATATTACTAGCTATTATACACTCATAATATTAATACACATTATTATTTCGTATATTCTTTAAATAACATAATATTATATATTATTTTTATAAGTATAGGTATAATATAAACTTTCGAGTATCACAACAGATATTTTTATTTTATTTTAGATTTATTAAATATAGTAATATTTTTTACTTTAATAGAATAATTAATTAATTATTAGATAATATATATTATTATTAATAAATTTATAATATATATAATTTTATTAATTATGATTAATTTGAATATTTTATTAGAAAATTAATGTAAAAATAAAAAATAAAAAATTATTTTTCTAAATTATGTAGGTAGGTATAATATATCAAAAATGTTATAAATAATTAATTATCTTATGATTATTTATACGTATTTTTGTATTTGTATTATACTCGTATTGTGACTGTACAATTTTATACGTTATAGATATCTAAATTTTTATGACAAAAATATTTACTATAAAACCGTTGCATCTTATACGTAAATATATATTATTCAGATCCATAAATATTGTTAACGTTATAGTTTTTCTACAAATACAATACGTTTAAATTTCTTAAAAGTGCTATACTTATATTATAGGTATGTATTATAATAAATATACAATTATTCGATTTCCATCGTGTCCTGTATGCAAAATAATTATTAATATTATAAATATATGTATACCAATAACTAGCAATTATAGTAAAATAATTAATTAATTTTGTTATCATATAAATTTTAAGTATAATAATGCATACAAATGATATATTTTACACGAAATTCACACTTTTATTTTTTTGAAATACTTTATTTGTATACCTACATCCTACAAAATGCATTTAATAAAACAATAAATTATAATATAGACTCGCTTGTCATATTTACAAAGTCACAACTACTTATATAATATAATATTATATTATCGTTTTCTTTTTTTTCTTTTTCATAACTGCAGAAAATAGTGTCGAGTACACACTTTTAGGCTCTATCGTCTCTTCGTTATCCCGTCAAAAGCAAGCCAATAATCGTACCCTCGTCACTAAAACACGCGGTATAGTGGTTTGATCGGCGGTTGACAATATTTTATCAGACGACATCCTCGTTATATATAACATATATTATAATACGCGTGTATATATAGTGTCACAATTTCACTGTATAAATATAATATAATATATATAGGTACTAATAATTTAATTATATACGCATGCGCTACTGCAGGTGCCTATATAAAATAATATGTACATAATATATATAATATATACATTGCAGAATATTATTCAATTTAAGTAGATGGCGTATTATATATATACATTATACATATATATGTTAGTTCCGAATAAAATATATGACTCGTATTTAGTGTTGACATGTGTTGTTTTACACTCGAATCTCTCTTATTATATATATATACATGTTGTATGCGCAGGACGACGACTACGAGGACGGGGAACGACGACGTGCTGTCAGACGAACAAATTGTACTCGTCCGTGTGAGAAGCCAGAAAGACATATTATATAACCGTGCAAGAAGGCTGCAGCTAGCTCTATATACGCGCGTATTGTCGCAGGAAGGGACAAAAAAACTAAAATTCACCAAAAAGATATGAACCACATGGGATCTTCATCTCTGGTCCACGATGATGCTGCGCTGGCTGCTGTCACTCTCGCGGATAACGCGTCCGCCGACTAGGCTTATCAGGTGATGGGCGTGTTGTGTATATGTATGTATGTGTGTGTGCTTGTGTGTGTGTGTGTTTTTTCTCTGTATATATTATATATTTCGTTTTCCCTCATTGCCAATTATTATATATATATATATATATATATATATACGTGAGTATGCGTATAATATCATCGATTCGCTATATATAAATATATATTTATTATTGTAATACGAGACAGGACGAAAAATTCCCTCCTCAAAAATCAAACTTGTTTCAAATTTCGAATTAATAACTGTTCTATTATACGGGTCTTTATTTATGATAAAAATATATCTACGAGTATACATTAGATCTTATATAAAATATATGATTTGATTTTCGGACGTAAAATATATTTTATTGATATTTATCATTATATTTATTACGTATAATAATATGTTAATATATTTTTAATAAATGTACTCGAACGATATTATGTTATATTGTTTTATACGATGTATAATAATAATAATACGATATTAAAATATTATTGTCTTATCTCTTATCCAAATATATAATTATATGATGAATTGATGAACGACCGTGGTAATAATGATTATAACTATACATATATTTATTTATAATAAAGTGCATTCGTCGCATATTATCATATTGATAATAATATATTATGATAATAAATGTTCGCTGATAAAAGATTTTTTTTTTCCGAATCACTCGCCCCCGATCTGTTTCTATATAATATTATATATTATAATTTATAATCGTACAGTCGTACGCGTGTACAACTCGATTTAATTCCGGTTAAACGATATACAATAATACGTAATATAATACTTAGTAAAATATTATTACGATAAAATAGGAATATATATATACATAATAATATGTGTAAAAATACAAAAAATGTATATACATATATCGTTAAAAATTGAATTAAATACACGCATTAACATTATTGTTTTTAACGATATATATAAATATAATTAATTTACGGTCAAAATAATAAACAAATATATACAATCAAAGTTTCTCTGACAGAAAGGTTTAAATGTATTATTGTTTATTGTGACCGAGTGATATAATATTGTTAAAATTTTTTATATATATTTATATTTTTTTTTTTTTAAATTCTTGTCCGCGTTTGTTTTAATTTGTATTAGCCAGTCTTGTATACAATTTAATTAATCATAATATATTTAAGTAGGTATCTCAATTATAATATATAAGCAGACCAAATTATAATATTATAAATTTTAATATATATATTGTATACTTGAATTATTATTACGTAATTATTAAACTTATTATTTTAAGGCGAATTTATAATATATACCTATTACATTTAAATTTATATAATCCGTTATTCGTATTATATTTTATATACAGCATGTTGTATATTTATTATAAATAATAATTATTATTATACGTACCTAATACTCTTATTTTTGTGTCACAAACGTCGTGTTTTACATCCAATTTGTATATTATGTAAATCCGTGTGTGTGTTAATTTTTTTATTTATTTATAAATATTCACGAAAACTCAAATATTATAATGTAAAAATCACACGATTGGTGAGATAAAAATTAACCGTTTTGAAGTCTATATTATAATATAATAATAATAATAAATCTATATACAAATTTTGACATAACAACTAACTCTCCTCTCCCCCCGTTTTTTACGGAGTCCGTTATTTAATTACCTATAATATTATTTTTGTTTGTTTTCTTTTCCATGCAAAATTCATATATTTGTGACATAGATATAATATAATAATATAATGTTATGATAAACCAATCGATCAGCGGATATTATAAATATAATATTGTATATATATATATAGTCTTTGAAATATAATAATATTATGTACAACTACGTTTAATATATAACGATGTAAATAATTTATACTATAAATATATATATATATAATAATGTATAATACGCGAGTATATAATAAATACTATTACGAATGAAATTATACGACTTCACGTTTGATTAATATAATAATATTAATATAATAATACGTAAATACGAAATAAAAAAATTTTGTGTATACAATTTATGTGCCTTTAACTATAATTTACATACGATATCGTTCCGATTTTCCTTCCAATTTGTACCTGTAATAATATTACAAAATATTATTTCTCGATCCTTTCTGAAAAAAATCGATATATAAAAGTCACTGCAATCACGTTTAAACGACTTGCGGTCTGCAAATAATAATAATAATTTTGTATTATGACGACGATGAGATTATATCGAATTTAAATATATAACAATAATAATATATTATTATTGTTATAATAATAATTAAGGATTTGACGTCTATTTCTGGTGTTCGAGTGCGGTATACACGTCCGGTCGAATATATACAAACCTGATGGAAATAAATCCGTCGTCGTTTCCGATGGTCCAACGGATTGCCAGATGTGGCGCTGGTTCCTCTATACGAGCCGCGGAGTGAATATTTAAAATAATACGCCGCCGTTTTCGGATCAAAAAGAAACGATATCGCTATAATATAACGGTTGACAGCGAGTTTATCGCGAGTCGTCTCGTATCTTCGACATTATCATTTATTATTATTAATAATACTCTATACACACGATATGAATAATTTATACGTATAAATTAATTATATTTAATTCTTTAAATATATATTACATAAATACGGCGCATCAAACGCATTTCGGTCTTTAATATTAATGGCGGGGACGAGCTGAAATAACAGTTTAAAATATATAATTTATTATAATATATATATAGATCGAAAGACGTATAGAATTCCCGAACGTGGACGGCCGACGGTCCTTGACCCAGTGTGGATATAAGTATAAATAATCCGATCAAATGTTTAAATTGCGCCCAATAATATATTATTATTACATATATATATTACTTATTTTTAATTATTTTTTTGATGGCCAGACATTATCCAGAGAACAACACGAAAATTATCTTCCAAAATTTGTTTTTTTTTTTAAATTATATATAATTTTATTTCGTTTTTGGCTAAAAGTATAATACCGGAATCGTAACGGATATGATACGACAAATAATACCGATTAATAAACTTATCATATTAATATTAATAATCAAACCCTGATTGGTTAGGCGAGGTACTGAGAAAATCTCGGTGGACCTACTGGACCTCCAAGATTAAATGTTTCATTTGACATAATAGATGATAGCGATATTGCGAGGAGAATGCATATAGATCTTATATATATCTACTAGTCTCTACTATCTCTAATAGTTATAGGTTAGGTTAATGGCGAAAAAGTCGAAAAGGAACCTCATCTGTTCAGCAGTACAACAACAGTTTTGTTCACCTAATTCTTTGATGCAGTTTTTATGTCAGTGTGGTTGTATCTTGTATTGTTGGACCTCTTAGAACTATAAAATCTCGGTGGGTCTCCTTATGCCAATCCAGCACAGCCTAAAATTGATTATAAAATTATAAACTATTAAACGACGAATGTTGTTGGGTTTTGACGCCTGCAATATATTCAAAATTCAATATATAAATAATAATGTATGAAATCGGAAATAATGAATCAAATGTTATTTAAATTTTTTTTTTTTTTTACCAACTTTTTAATTTATGAACGCAATTATTGCAGTCGCGTAAGAATATAACGTGTATTTAATGCTGCATAATACACACACACGACCGCATCGTGCAGACGGGCCAACGCATAACTGTCAGCATCAAGGAGGTCCATTTGATCTGTCGTTATATTAGATTAGATTATATTATCTAATTAACGAAACGATTTTCCGTTTTGTTTTTCTTAAACTCTCGCAGACGAATAAATTATATTATATATATATATATATATAGGTTCCTGCTATAGCATTCGAAGTTTAATCCTCATCGTTGTATTTCTTCTGGTGCGCGTTCCGATTAAATATATAATATATTGGCATAATTCCTACGTACACATATTAATATTAAATTAAATAATTATATATTTTTCCATACTAAATCACGATTAATAAATCTTTTGGAACGTTTAAAATTTTGTATATGTATTATACGTATACGAATAAATTAGCACGCAAAACAAACATTCAAAAGTATAATTATAATATATTTCAACGAGACTCGTGTTTTTTATGTGTGCGTGAAGGCGCGTAATAAATATTATATAACATCGTAATAAACCGCAGACAATGTTATTGTAATATGCGTATACTATTATTAAAATACTATTTAGATTTTTTACCGGTGACGCGCGCGTGTATACGCATAACTATATGAAAATATATATTATGAATCGTATATAAATATGATAATATTTCTAAATATATATTGTCTGAAAAAATGGCGACGGTATAAAATTTCAAAATTTTAAAAAATTTTAAATTTTAATATAAAATAATATTTCGTTTATAAATATGATGAAATAATAAGAAATAATACAAATACTTTTTCAACGTTGATAAATATAATTTATTTTATTCCAAGAAAAAATAATATAACCGCCAAATTTATTATTCGTCGTTTATTTATTTATTTATTTTTTTTTTTATCCGACAACGATAAAATATTAGATACAAAATTATTACGATATTTTATTATATCGTAAATGATTTTTTGCCATCTAATTCCGTGATTATTCCTATAATATTATAATTCATTGATCGATCGCACACATGTGCAAAACATACACGAAAACGTGTTAAAATCAAATTTAATGATATTTATAATAATTATCATCGTGTGCATAAAAAAATAATTTGCATGGCGCAAGAAATAAATCACAGTAGGTATATAATTATATTTACTTTTATAGTACAGCACGCATTGAACGGTTTATTATCCACGTTTAATATAATTGCCCCAGTCATTGTTTATACTTAATAGTTATTATATATATATATATATATATTTATAGTATATACATCATAAAACACTTGAACCGTGAGTAATGTCGTTACGTAATAATTTATTACTCGAATATTATTATAATTTAATTTATATGACAGCTTTCTTAAGAATGTTTTTACTTATATATAGATATTAATAATTTTTGATTTTTTTTTTTTTTAACTCGGATATAGGTAAAACAGATCCAGGATGTTTATATAAATAAGTTATTATATATAACGCTTTATTGAGGTACATATTATCACCTATCTATATATACTCGTATTATACTCTCTATTTTTAATGTTATAAAATCAAATTTTCTATTTTTAATCATTATTAATTCAGGTTATTTTGCCCTATTTAATTATATTATATTGTAATATTAATATTTTGAGAGTTAAATAAATAATCAGTTGAAAATATATCAAAAAAAATGTAAAACGTAAAATTCAGAATTCCGGATTTATACTATATTTATAGAAAATTATTCGTATATTATTATTTTTAATAATAATAGGTACACAATAATATATAATTTTTACATTTTACATGGTAATCAAAGAGATGCATTTTATCGGAATCATTTACAATATGCCTATATATAATATAATATATACGTCATCGTCATTTATAAATACGAAGAACAAATGTAAAAAGATCACGTTTTCAGTAATACACGAGTATATAATTAACATTAAATATACTTGTATTATGTATTAATCAGGTCATTTTCATTAATTGTTCTCGTGATAATTACGTACATTATTTATATAAGAAGAACGTGTCTACCATACTGTTATATATGAATATAATTTATAGTGTTTTATGCATAACTGATATGTCTGCAGGGTATTTGTTGTTAGAATCGGCGGCCTCTTAATATGACATCCGACGGTACGTCTATATACCTAATATATTATTATATATACGTGTTCGGAGGGGGTAAAAATATCTCGTATTATTCCATTAGGATTGTCTTCTGTCGCCATATATAATATATTATACAAGTTATAACCTTAAAAACTTTGATGAAACCGTATATAATATATATACGCATAGCTGCAGGGTCACAAAAAGGAATATAATTTGTATATATATACGAGTATATGAAGCAGAAAAAAGAAAAGAGCAAATAATAAGACTGCGTACGCGGTTATATAATATACGCGTATACCTAAACCACGTTTTAGGTATACTGCAGGAGGCGGCGCAGAGAGAGGAAAAAAGGGGAAGGACGAAAAACTCGCGGAGGATTCAACCTATGGTTATATAGGGTCGTTTCGCCCACGTTTATATATATACGAATCGTCTCGCAGAAAATGTTTTCAAAGACAACAAAAGCTCCTAAGCAATTAATAACCGTTCGTTCTCGTCTGTTTGTTTAACTTTGTTATACTGCAGAAAGTTTCGGCCGCGACTCGGTATAAAATGCCCCGTTTCGTGTATATTATCAACTGTATATACGCGAGCATCTGTTGTATCGCGCGTGGCGGAGAGCCCGTGTGAACCGTTCGCGCGCGGGCGGTCCTGCGAGCTCGCGCGGCAACGACAAATGGATTTACAAGCGACTGTTATACAAGAGACGATATTATTATTATAATATTGTGTTTAAAAACAAAAAAAAAATAAGAATATTATATACGAGTTTGAACGATATAATATACTAAATATAGAATCGTTTTTCAGACGATTTTCCGGCGCGAATATACTAGTTAACGCGGGTAAAATAAAAAAAAATAAAAAAGTAATATATATATATATATTTATATATATAAAACAATGCAGCACGTCTTGTGATTTAACGCAACTGCCGTCTGTCAGCTCGACCGATGCCGCCGTAATGTCTCGACCAAGGAGTCGGTACATATAATAATAATAATAATACGGTTACCACTACCGTGTTTCAACACCTCGAGCGCCGCGTCGACAAATTATTGTTTCCACCGGGCGCGCGCTTATTATTATTATACTCGAGCGTATTATATACTTATACTTATATATATATATAATGATTAATGGTCTCCGACGACTTTTGACACGTCCTCTCTCTCTTTGTCCTCTCCCCTTAACGAGACGAATATTTTGTGTGTCCGACAAGTTTTCTCCTTGTCGCCAGAAAAATATATCGACAACCTCGAGGCGCGTATATAGCTCGTCGGCAAGGCTGCAAGTCACACGCCGCACAGCACACACGTCATTCTTTACATATATTCGACGATATTTTTCAAAAGTATTATATATTATAAATATAAAAAGTGTATATACACCCTTAATTATATGTTTCGCTATGAATTCTCGTATACGATTTTTCCCGCCGCGTTTTTTAAACTAATAATTACGACAATTCGAGATATGTAAGGTAAAATTATTAATGGTACCGGTTAGGATAACCGGAGTGTTACCAGAGAAACCGCGGTAAGAAATTAAAAAAAAATAATTATAAGAATAAAATACATACAAATTATATACACGATAAAAATTTTATAATTTTATTTAAAGTCTGTATAGTGTATAATATAGTCAATAATTATATTTTTGTTATATTATTCGTCTCTCCCTCGAAATTTTACAGCTCACAATTTATGGTAATTAATATTTAACCTACTTTTCCCCAGCACTGTATACTTAAAAAAAAAACAAAGTTAAAAGTTTATAATACAGCTAAAAGTTATTTATTATTTGGAAACTTACGAAAGTTAATTATAACATTTTTCACTATTATTAATATTCCAATTATAAATACGCGCGTATTACTTTCGCGAAGTAAAATATGAATCTGACACAATTATTTTATAATAATATTGTAAACAAAGTGTATACGAAATATCTCTCTCGAAATATTTACCATTTTATAGTTACACGCGTTATATTTTATATAATCCATAATTAATATATTATTATAAAATTAATAAACGAATAGCTAATTAAATTGTAATAAATTAACATATTTTGATATTACACATACAGTTATCAATGATTTGATTTATTTTAGTTTTGCATATTATTATTAATATTATGTTTTTGTAAGCGTTAAAACGTTTAAAGACACAATATGAAATTGAATACGATATTAATTCCTGTCTTTCGTAGGTATAATAATAATGGTCAAGAACTTTAACCCACATAATGATCGTGCATATACTTACCTCATAACTATATGTTCGAAAACGATTTCCTGGTCGACTATTGGTTTATAATTACGTATTCAAGACGCACGGTATAATAATATACCACGGTATAATATGTTTTATGTTTTATCTCCACGGAATTCTAGGTATACAAGTCCGATCGCGTTTAAGTCAACTCAACGGCGCGCGGCGCATACCATATATATATTTTTTTTAAATAATATAAATTTATTATGAAAATTGTTTTATGAATAACCATCTCTACACGAAATAACCGAAATAAGTACCTAGGTAAATATTCGTACGCCGAAAGTGCTATAACTAATAGTAGTACCTATGCAAATTGTATATAGAATAACGGATAGAAGACATCATGATGACTATACACTTCTCTCGTACATAATACACTGCACAATTTCACACAATTTTAAATTTTCTAATTTTATTTTCTAGGTCATCCTTTTAAATGTATAATCGTTTCCTACTCTATATTATGATAATAGGAGAATATATAATGTATAAATAATGAAATATATAAATAATAGAGTTAATATTAAAATTACCAAACGATTTCTATAAACTCACCAGTGAACATAAATAATATATATTATATATATATGTTTAAATACATATTGTATATTATAATAATAGGTATATAATGCCTGAAGGGTGCAAAATACGCGGCGTGTATCTTTATCGTATTTTTCGCCATAACCTATAAAAACGTATTACCTATATATATATAATATAATATATATTATATTATGTGCTGTGTATACACAACCAAAGCCCTAAGGAAGACGATGTATAAAATTTAGACACGAGTACAATGATTCATTGCTCGGGTTATTATTTTCAAATAATAGCAAGGTTATTTTTGGGATTTAGATGAAAAAATGCAATAACAAATATTATTATATTATGTTATGCGTGTTATAATAAAACTTGTTATACGCACCGCTGCAGTGATGCGGTAGCCGCAAAACGCATCCGCGAGGGGATGACGATCGGTTACCATTTTATTTGCTTTGACGCCTGTGAAATTGGCCGTTTAAAATATATACACATATATATAAATACATACGCTCCGGGGGATGATGTTTTCATTGTTTGTGTGTGTGTGTGTGTGTATCCAATTCGTCCCCCTCGACCCCTAGGGTGATGGTCGACGGAGAGGCGGTCGTCGTGTGTACTTAGCTCGAGCCGCATTAATCTAATGGCCGGTTTGTTATTTCAATCGGACATAATACACCTTTTACGCAGACATGCCGGGTTTTTTTTTTCTTTTTGCTCCATCCACTTCATTATAATTATATAAAAGAGTATTATTCGCTCGTACCGCAAAAAAACGATTTAAAAGAATATAATATTATTATTATTGTTGTTTTTATTCCGTATTTATTCCCAATTTCCTTTTACGTTATATTATCGATAACAACGAACATTTTTACTCTATTCGATTTCCGAACGATTAATTTCTTTTTTTCATTCCATTGTTAAATATGCTTATTTTACGCACACACACACAACGGGCCTTATATACATATATTTGAATTGAACATATTTTAAGATCAGATTCGGCATATAACAGCGTGTTTATTTATATGTATAAAAATATTGTATACTTTTGTATATTATATACGATTATACGAATCGAACAAATATAGCATACCTATATATTTTCTTCAAAATGTTCATTTTGTAATTTTTACAATAACTTCGAGATTTTCAAAACGGATAAATTTTCCTGTATATATAAATACATATTAAAATTTACTTTTTTATTATTATATCTTTTAATCATTTTTCGAACGTATTAATTTCATAAGCGAGTTGATTTATAATTTTAGATATTAGTAAAAAAATATATTTCGTAACTCTGAAGTTTAACTGCACGATTTTGAGATCTTTAACTATTTGTCAAAAGTGTATTTTGGCTACTATTATAACGTTTATTTGGACATCTCCCAATGTTACAAACTATATACCAAAAAAAAAAATATATAGAAAATAAAGAAGCAGCTGACAAGCAATACGTGGTAAAATTATTATTATAACATTTATAACTTATAATCTATATATATTATTATATTATACGTATATATAAAGTGTGTATTGAAGTAGCTTTATTCATAGGTGCAAAAAGCTGAAAAAAAAATAGGGGACTTAAGTCCCCCAAAATATTGGCTAAATTGTCATCATAAAAATACGAATTACATCTTAAATATTTTTATTTTTCAATCAAAATTAAAAAGATAATATTATTTTAAGTACTTGGATGTTTTTAACCAAGCCACCTCCTATTGGCTATTTATTGCGACTATGACTTTATTGTTAAATTGCAAAATTAATTTTTATTTCATATAAATATATTGTATGAAGTTATACTCGTATACCTATATCTTATTTATTAATAAATTTCTAACCTTTAGACAAGTAAACATAAAAATTACATTATAGTACGTAATTTTTCATAAAAAAAAAAAATAATAAAATAATTTTCTTAATAGGTATATACATTTATCATTATCGAAATTATTTTGTACGTCAACAATTCAAGAGGTAGGTACTCAATTATTCATTTAATTTAATATTTTATGACTATAAAAGGCTTTTGATTACACGCTATATATAATGCATTATTACTATTGAATATAATATTAAAAAAAAAACTTCAATCGATATTATAATAATATTTCAGTATTAGTTTTGATATTTATATATTATAAATTTATAAATAAACATTAAACATTTATTAATGATAATAATAGTGTAAACTTTAAAATTCAGGTTAAATTCCATTTTTAATATATTACATTATAATAAGTACTGGAAAAAGGGTATATTTAAAAAATGAAAAAATTAATTCGAAAAAAAATTTGTTCAGGGGTACCCTTATGAAATGCGTTTTTAATTTTTATATGAGAACTAAAAAAAAATTCCTACTACAGAAATTATAAATTGGAGGTGATAGACATAAAATTATATTTTTAATATAATTACATTATAAGTACTGGAAAAATGTGTGTATAAAAAATTTAAAGTATACTAATTCGAAAAAAAATTTGCGCAAGGGTCCCCCTATAAAATGCTTTTTTAGTTTTTATATAAGGACAAAAAAAACAATATTCGAATATTCCCACCACAGTAAATATTGTTGGGCATATTGGTACCGTATTTTTGTGTATATGGTCGTGAAATTTACGTTAAAATTGGATACTGTTATAAATTGAGATTTTTACCTCTTAATTCCATGCATAAATATTATCTAACTCTCCTCATAATTCGAGTATGTATCATATAAAACATATTTGTGTTTTGAATATGCACGGATATGTACGTTCATCAGTCATACCATACGTTTGTGTATGTAATATGAGATATGACTGAAAATGCATTTATGTACTTTGGACAAAATCGTCCCGTTTGCCACGATACATTCATAATTATTGTCATATCTTGTGTTGATATGACACGACGTAAGGGACCAGTCATTATCAACTCATTTGTTGTATATGACCTCACACACATACGTCCTTATATATAATATATTTGCATGTATACATGTACTTGAACCATTGGAACTGTCTGTTATGCCTCTTTATTATCAACATGAGAAAAATAGGCGAACACTCCTTTAAATTTTTTAGTTTTAATATCATCGGCGTGCGCCGGGGAAGATTGTATTTGTTGGGTGTTGGAGTTCAAACCCCCCAGAAATTTTTTACTTTAATAAGTTTAATTTCCTACCTAAATGATGAATGATGCCAAATAATTTGTTTTTATATATAATACTTGTATATTTATATAAATTTAACATTAAAACTCTTCAAAAATTGAGTCCAAATATTTACACATAGTGTTTTGACGTTTCGTAACATGATTACCTATATCAAATGGATTACGTATATCCGGGGTTGATAAACAATACTGCTACGTGCCACCTTAACAACGATAAAAATGCAAAGAAATATAATTCTATATAATTAAATAAGGTACATATACCAATATATACCATGATTAAAAAACTGATGTGCGTCACTGCACTTTAAACATTACCCATTGTTGGATCTGGATGCTGGAACCTGGATAGTGGACACTATAGCCACGATACAAATCTAATATATTGACTTACCTGTGCTGTACCTGTATAAATAAATTTATTACCTACCTAAGCTATATTTTTAAAGTTTCATTTTTCAATATTTATAAAAGTACTGTTTGCAAAATATTTTGCACTTAGAAATGTGGTTTAACCATCAAAATTCATGAAAAAATATGGGGAAAAATAATTAATAGAAAAAATTAGGGGTTGCCATTTAAAAAAAAAAAAAAGTTGCATTGTGCATGCGCGAAATAGTTAACGGTAAAATAATCGGACAGCATTATAATCATGCTTTATTCAATATAACGTCTAACTAAAAAAACAAAATTATAATATTATTGTTCCATCCAAAGATATTAATTGTTAACAATTATCGTTTACACACCGTATAGCTCAACGATTATTAAAATATATAAATAGATAATATATACTATTTGATATTTAACTTTATCATTATCATAGGCATATAAATTATAAACTAGTATATTATATTATGTCTATGAACTTTATACATGGTAGTGGTAGATGATATCAGATATAATAATATCATATACTCGTATATATTATATATTATATATAATCTTATCCACTGTGATTTTATAATATAGTGTTCTTATAATTTGGATGATATAAAACTTCTGAGTATTATAAATAAAATAATTAAAAAATATGCATAATAAAAAATGTATTTATATTAAATTTTAAATATAAGATATTTTTCGGACATTGCTTATATAATAACGTATATTATATAATATATATATTTTTTTTAATCGTTCAGAATAACAATTACTGAATAATAATAATGACTATATATATACCTACTCGTAAGACTGATTGTACAATTTATTAATTAAAACGAAAAATAATAATATTATGTACTCTGCTTAATGCTTATACTATAATATAATAATACCAAAGTCTTAAATATTATATAGTATTACGCGCGTATTAGCATTTATAATAATATTATTGGCAGACGAATCGATAAAAACGTAATGGCGATGGCGTACCTATTATATTATGAGTTTATATACGAACCTTGTTGCGTAGTTACTATAATATTATATATTATTATATTATATAATATGAGGTTAGCAATAATATAATATAGGGTATAGTATAATACGCGTTACGGGGTGGTATATTAAAAAAAAAGAAAGAAAAAAAAGACGTTGCATAAAGAAATAAATATATTAATTTTTTTATATTTTTTATTATTATAATATTATATCAGTATACACCGCGCGTAAGGATATAATATCATTGTATAAAAGTGTTATAACTGTTATTGTACTTATATTATATAATTTGTATATCCCGTCTATATTATGCCCTGCTATCTATATATATTCACAATACAATATACAGGCGGTGATTGAAAATCATTAGACGTTTCAGGTTTTTCCTCCCGTAGGGTGCTATAACATAATTTAAAAACAGAAAAATACACTTTTCGACGACCCCCTTTTATACTAAAAATACTCAAATTATGTATATACCTTTATGATAAACATTACATATTATAATAAGAAACTTATACGCAATAAACAATTCGTATATAAATAATATAATATTATACATTCGTCGCGGAGTCTATAAGAAATAATAAGAATAATAATTATTCAACAACTACAACACTCTGTATATTATAATAATATAAGTATTCGTCGTATGTGGGCCTTTTATAATATTATGTGATGCCCATAAGACTCCGTAAGGTTGTTTCGCGTATTATAACATTATGTGTGCACACAGGAGGGATGGATTATATTGTATATTATTATATATACGCGCATTTTATTCGATTCAAAGCCATCATCGCGTATACTCGTACTATACGCGTTTATACATTATATCAGATATTATTGTTTGATACGAGGTTAACGCATTGAACGCACAATATAATATAATATATATAATGTAGACTGCGGATTTTGAATAAATATATATATATGCCTACCTATAAAAACACGGGGGAGGGTATAATATAACGTCCGCAAAACTAACAGGCGTGTGATTATTGTTACATACCTACCTATATAATAATATAGTGTAACAACGAGGAAAAAGAAAGGGTCTATTAAACGTTTACATAACGAGTGAATGGTGATTTTAGTATGAAAAAAAAAAAAAAAAAGAATCCCCGTGTAACGACAATGCGCGAGAGAGCCGACGAGGGCGAAAATAACACTTCGTCTCCGCCGCCTTGATCCCCTGTGGAATTTCACCGAGTACATACACACGATGATGATAATAATAATATGACGATGACGACGATTTGTGTATACGTGGTGAAGAAAGAAAATCTTTGGAGACCACCACGATAGTATACGCATATTATTATTATATATATATATAATATTTTGAGATGATTCGGACGTCATTTCGAGTACCCATTATTATAATATATTATTTCATTTTATTTATAGGTATATAATATATATTATATTATTGTCACCTGCTGCCCCCGCTATCCGCAATAATAATAATAATAATAATAATAATAATAATAATAATAATAATAATAATAATAATAATAATAATAATAATAATAATAATA
>JAIUCT010000023.1:831187-841928 GCA_021307375.1 Tetraneura akinire
TAATAATAATAATAATAATAATAATAATAATAATAATAATAATAATATGTACATATTATAAAATTCAAATTCGACGACCGTAAACACACGTCGTCACCGAAACGCTTGCGGTGTACGCGCCCCATATGAATTACATATACGCAGACACGCACAAGCACTCGCCCATATTAATATATTAAATATTATTATTATTTTATTTTCTTATTGTGTATGCGTGTATCGCATTGACATATATATATATATAAGTATATATTAATATTACCCATACTAGAAACGAAAGTTCACACGGCCGCAATCAGCTGCTTTATAAAATATTATAAGAATAAGACGTACTCGACGTCAATCACGTTTCATTATAATCTATACATTTTAATTCATATTATACGGGTCTATAAGAGGTAAACGTGCATATAATATGCATTCGCCTTCGGTTATAAAATTATTATACGCCTTAAAATATATACATAATGTTTATTGTGACGTTTTCACCCCGACGGATCGCATACATAACTTCACAGCACATATTATAATATAAACGGACGATATAGTAGATAAGTAAGTTTTATCGCATTAATAAACAATTTTTATTAAAATATGTTACTATTACTATATTAAGTTTGAAATAGCGTATATTTTCATAATTTAAGTTAAAATGAAAGGACTATAGTTAATTTCAAATTTTCAATAATAATAAATATACATACATATAATAAAATATAGTTTGTTTAATTAAGACGAAATAGAAATATATTAATCAATAATTAATAAAATATAATTTAAGACCATATAATATATAAATCTACCGTTGAATATTTTAATCACGTATATTTTATTAGTGTTCTCTTAATTTTAATTAAATATAGATATATAGATACGTCATATTATATAAGAAACATAAAATTTAGTTTTAATAATTTATCTATCATAAATTCATAATACATTAATAGATACTTTATGTATTTTAATATAATAATACGAGTATATTCTAGGTAAATTACCTTAAAACAGAGACAAGCTGATTTTATTCCTTATCGTAAGTCTCTTCTATATTAAATATTTATATAATATTATATACTTTACATGCAAAACACTTTTAAAATTATTCGAATTTATTTCATCAGTTAAGTATAATTACAGTTTTTATACGCTTTGAGTTAGCGATTTTGCAGTCTTCAAACTTCACTACGTAAACATAATGGTAATTTTAACGTATAGCCGCATTAAATAAGCCCTTCAAATTCAACCGGGCGAATAGTTTTAAAGTCGGTTTTATGCATGAGCAGGAAGAATACGGTGAAAGTTTTATTCAAATTCCTTCGTGATTTGAATAAAACGGAGGTTTCGCAATATATTTTATCAGATACTGATTTCGAATACAAATCGTCAAGTAGGATATACTTGAATACATTGACTATAAATAATATACGTTAACCTAAATAAGAAAATAGCAAATCTTCTGTTCGAACTTCAAGGGATAAATATACATAAATACTCGTACATATATTAAGTAGTGGAAATGGGTCAAAATAAGTGGATATTATATAGGGACGCCCCATTTTTATACTTTACTATAAACTCATTTGAAGCTATAATATTATAATCTAAGTATCTAACCTAAGAACTTCTTATTATTTGCACTTCCAATAAAATACGCTCGTTTTAATATAAACTTCACGAGGGATCGCTTATTCATATTATGTGAATAAGGAATGGGTAAAATTAACTAAAAAATGTAGAGGGACCGGTGTTCTCTTCATATGTCGACCATTGATTGCATATTATAATGGTTGTACCTATTTATACGATACTAGCTGAATTACCCATCGTTGCCGGGTTTAAGTATAAAGATGTATGTAACCTGGCTAGTTTTTATAGACTTTATTATAGATCAATATAAAAAAAAAACTGAGAAAACTGTTTTTCACAGTATCAAAATAATTACTACCAATTCGCGAGAGTGACTCGTGTACCGCGCACATTTAGGCCGAGTTCTAATACTAAGGTTGGCTGTATTTTCTATTTTTACTAATAAAGTTTATATGTTTTGCTGAGTATTATAGAGTATGTATACTTAATTTAAAAAAAATCGGAACAAAAAAACGGTTTAAAATTTTTACCCATTTTACCCCGTTTAGCCCCTTTGGGGTTGAATTTTGAAAAATCCTTTCTTAGCGGATGCCTTCGTCATAATAGCTATCTGTATGCCAAATTTAAGCCCAACCCGTCCAATGGTTTGAACTGTGCGTTGATAGCGCAGACTATCAGCTTACTGTTTTATACAGGTACCTATATATACAGATAATGATATTATATTATACTCGTACACGAATCTGCAAATTTATTATATTCTATGCTCGTATATTTTAAAGGTGGCTATATAATACTATACTCTCGAATAGAGTCGAAACACACGCTTTTCCTCGAGTCAGTTGCAGATTTACGGGGTCTGAACCCCTCCCCTCCCCCCAGACGGCTATATATTATAATGTGATATAATATTTGAAGTATAACTGAAATATATAATAATATAAACGCATATATAAATAATGCATTGGAATTATCGAAACGTGTATTATTTTTCAAGGCCTCCAAAAAAAGAAAAATGTTTAAAATCTGAAATGTATATAATATATATATACGCAATATATTTTAATATCCGTTGCGGTTTCTGTCAGTTTTTCAAACATTTCATATAATAATTTCGTCGATTTATATATATTATTATTATCATATATACGGACGAAATCGCACTCGCTTATATCTCGTATTATAATAATATGAAAAATATAATACGAATGTGATAATACGCGCGTTATACGAATCGCGATAATATACGAATACAATATAAAATTATTATACTTTACTCGCGGTCACTGGTCGATAATAAAATTACGCAATATCGCGCGATCTGAATATGAAATAAAATAATAATAATATTATTATTGTTATTATTATTATTACTTTATTGTAATGTGATATTGGTTCGACACGGCGGCGGCGGTAAACGCGTACAGTGATGATATACGTATTAAAATAAAATTATAATACGACGAACGAAAGGGTTGCGGACAATAGTTGCGGCGAAAATCGGTGACAAATCGAACGGAATCGGGCGGACTATATAATATTATATAATATGACAGACGTCAGCATCGCGGTACATTATAAATAATATAATATTATATATATATATATATATATATATAGAAACGAGTGTCGGCGGCGGCGGCGCGCGCGCGAGTTCCCCGGTAATCCGTCTCCGAATATAAAACGAGGTCTGCGTGCGGTCCCGCAGATAAACAAATATACCCCAACGGCGGCGGGAGAATTATTTGCATATCAATTATCGGATACTCTTTTCCACCCTTACCGCGCGCCGTCGCCGCACAACACCCCGGAGGACTTTAAGCCCGAGTCTCGTGTGCCCCCTCGCTCAATCGCGAATATATATATACACGTTTTATAATAATTGCGTATGCGGCCACGAGACGACGCCGCCCGGCTAACCCGTAAAATAGTTTATATTATTATCATTATTATTATTATTATTATTTACTTCCATGATTCTCTATCTCATCTCGTCGTCGAGGTATATTAATTTAATATTTTGCATTTCTTTTTCTTTCTTTATTTTTTTTTACTATCTTCTCTTTCGTTGCCATCATCTCGGCTGGTATCATATTATTATATATATGTATATCGAAATATAATCTGAAAAACAAATAAATATTATTATACGCCTCGAAACGGAAATTTTTTATAAGAATATATGGTGATTATTTTTAGACTGATCGACAGACTCGAGAGAAAATTGAAAACTACTTAAATAATGAACGGATTTGTGTAATACGAAATATTATATCCGCGATTGAAATATTTTCAAAGATAGAATATTATTTTATACAGGTACCGCAGTATAATTAACCTCAACGAGTTTTCCAGCGTTGGAAAGGGCCGATGATACCTTCGAGATGACGTTATGACAGTTTAAAAATAAACGTGCAAAAATTTTAAAAATTAAAATCCCAGTGATATGATCGTTATACCATAAACAGGGTATGTTGACCATTACGTCGTTAAATATACTCAGTATACTTGTATACCAATAACACGCGTGTAGTTATTTCAAAAAATCGAATTTAATATAATCTATTTCAAATATCTCTGCCGTCAAGATATGTACGCTCAGCACAATCAATCACGTGATAATATATAATATAATACGCGGAATATTCGTATCCGCACACACATGCACACGTGTTCTTTTTCGTACTACACACGATGATCACGTTATTATAATACGTACATGGTACATGTACCGAATTCTGTTACTTTCCGTTTTGACCGCACAGATGAATAATCCCATAACATATTAATAATAATACCATGCCTTAACACGATATTAAATTATGAAAGACGTTTAGAAAAACAGAATGGAATTATATTATAATATGACGCGTATTTCGAAATAACGCATAATATTATATTCGCGATAAAATGCAATTGTACACTTAGTTACTTCGCAAATACGTATTTATAAATATATGTATAAACATACCAGAACTCAAAAGAACACAAGGGGTGAAGAGGCACGTTTTGACAAGCGAAACCCCATACGATGACGATATTTGCACACGGCATACCGCACATGTGTATATTATATTATATATACGGTTTAACGCCTACCGGATATTGGATTTTTTTCTTTCTTTCTTTTTTTTTGGCATTTTGTGCATCGTCCCGTTCCGTCAGAAATAACCCAGGATACCCTTTTTTCTTCCTTCGAGTGACCCTCTTCAACACCCCCAGGTTTGACCGGTCGCCATCATGATACGAATAGTTATTTTCGAGTATACGTATATATATTATATATACGTCAACAGGAAATGATGGATTCCTCGGCACTCATTATGTATTATTATTATACAATATGTTCGTTAGTATACGATAGTATATTATATATATATATATATATATAAGAGCTGCCGCTGGTATTAAGTCAAGTTATATTGTACATTTATAGTACACACCGTTTCATCGTCTAAAGATAGTTGAATCTGTGTGGGGTCAGTTGCGAACCCTCCCCTTCCCTACAGTCTATATCGAATAAACAAGAAATTATATGGAATGGATAAATTTCGACGGAAACAAAGTATTATTACGTTTAATGTATTCAGCTATAGTATACTCGTATATCTATGGATTTTTCATTTTTACTAGAAAACATACTCGTATACATCAACTAAAAATAATAATAATAATAATTTATAGTACTATTTAGATGGATATAATAACAATTATAAACAATATAATAAATTCATTATTAGCCGCACAAATACATTTATACATTTATAGAACTGAGTGTTTTCCAAGCCGCGGGTCGTATATTTTAATTTATTTTATTACCCTTTTTACAAAAATATATACACACAACATAACAAATTATTACAACTTAAAGTAAACAATTAAACACCTATTACAATTACAATAAATTAACAAACAAAAACTAATAATATTATAATATGTATTACATTAATTCAGTGGCGTACTTACGAAGAGGTCGAGGGGAAAATCCGCCATAACCTTAATTTTAAATGATATTTTTTGATAGATAAAATTGTTTTTTACCTATTTATATCGACTCTTGGTTATACGAGTAACTAGTAATAAGCCATTATTGTTAAATTAACTGATATAAGTGAGTTTTTATTTTATGCGTGCAAGAGCGATTTTGTAAGATTTTGTTTATAGCTTCCATAATATTATAAAAATAAGATGTATATTATATAATAAATTATTTTATATTTATATTTAATTATAAGATATATTTTAAATATATTACGTAAGTATAATTAAAAACCGCAAATAAATAATATATAATAGGTATATATTATAATATAGTAACAAAATATTAATGTTTTCTACGAATATATCCAAAAATAAAATAATTAAACGATTTATAATAATTTATTTTAAAATATGCAACGAAGTTAGTTTATTATGTTTGCAAGGAAATGTATGAATTATGTGAATTTCAGTTAATTATTTATTATTTATACGTTATATAAACCACGTTATTATATATAAGGACATAATAAAATATTAACTGTTAAAGTGTTAACTCATTATGAACAACACACGTCATAATTATTAAACCTTAAGGTAATTGGACAAAATAAAAATTAGTTGTATTTATACGTGTGTCCATTATAAACATAATAATATTATAATGAGACCATATAATATTATACATAATATATTATTATATTTTTCAAATCTTAGTATTTTGCTTTTTAAATTTTAATTAATTTAGCACGCACGTTTGAAGATCTGAAAATAAATGAAACTATATATTATACGTTAAAATGTTAAATAAAAAAAAGTGTTAAAAAGAAATGTTTTATAAATAAAATCAGTCGGAAAGTTCGGTGACAAGTTTTTTATTAGAGCACGTGTGTGTAAAGGCGTTGCGATCGTTACGGTGTTTGGAAAACAGCGGGACCGAAACCGTTTTGTCGGGACCAATTTTTGTTTGTCTTGGAACATGTGCATTGTTGACTGCATGCGACCCCGTTAATTATTAATCGGTCTTTAATTGAATTACACGGTTTATTTTCATCCTGGCGACGATATGAGAATAAAGACCTCCCCAAGTGTGGGCAAAATAAATTAACGATTTTTAAAAGATAAGTATTCGATATCGTTTTTTTACTTAACACACATCATCATCATCGTCGTTATTGTTATTGTTTTTTTATTCAAAATTAATTGCGTGTGTGAAATGTATATCCTTAACGACAATTATATAAATTGCCCTTATAATTTACAAGTATTAAAAAATTATAAGGGTTATAGGACTATAGGTCCTGAGACCTTATAAGTTTAAATCGTATTAAATTAATCATTTAATAAAACACGACGTATGAAATATAGATATTATTAAGTTAAAAAATGTGTGTCATACATTTATATACCTATACGTGTATTATAATTATATATTATAATAATAATTGCACCTAAAAATATGTAAATATAGATGTAAAATAAAATAATTTTATGTTTTTGTCATAATTTTTAATAATGCCAAAATTAATATTATGCATAATATTTGCTTAAGCTTGCAATATTAAGTATAGTTAAGTAAGTAAAGTTATAATATTAAGTAAATAAGTACTTTTAAAATTACTCAAAATATAATTAAATTAAATATATTTTTTTCTTGTCTTCTTTAAAGCAAATGCGTTAATTAATTATCGTAAACAATATATTTTTAACTAATCCCCGTCAATGTTCAGAATAGTATATATAGTTATTTAATAGATCTTAAAAAATAATAGTTTATTTTTTATTTTTTTTTTAATAGGAAAAGGACCTTTCGGCTCACGCAGAACAATTATCACGAGGAATACATACAATAAACATTCGTATAACAATATATTACAATGTGTATTTTCATTAATAAAAAATTAATTAATAGATAAGTTCATTGATTTATAATTAATATTATGGTAATTGTTTCAGTTCGCTTCAAGTTCAATCCGTGATTATAGGTTATCGTGCGTCGAATAATGATGGTAAATTGGTAATTATAATTTTAAAACATTATTCATATATAAATTTTGAAATAGTATAAATATATTTCTTACGGTTATATAGTAAATTGTACTATTTATTGAATTAATTTTACACGTGTTGAAAATATAATACTGTTAATAAAAATTTTCACGTAATATTTTGTCGTGCCCAAATCCTATAGCGCCCCTGCAGGTTGCCTCGTTTATTATAATCGCCAGTACGCCACTGTACATAATATACACATTATAGATAGGTAAATAATGTTATATTTTAATAAAATTTAATTTATTGTATTTATTTAAAGTACTGATGATGGTATAATATAATATAATATCCTTCTTCACCGACACATGGACTGTATTCGACTCGACAAACTTACGCCATCACCATAGCGACACACTGCGCACGGGGACAAAGTTCACTACTGCTGTCGATATAATATGCGGCGAATCCGCACGTAACGCTGCCGCCCCGTCCGAAAACGAATTTACGGCCCGGCGGCAGCAGTCACTGAAATCCCTCCCGACGACCGAAAATCGTCAAGTACTTATATCGATTATTCGTCGTCGTCCAATGGAAACAATAGACCTAAAAACCACTCGGGTCGAGCGTGATTTCGGTCAAAAAAATAATAAAAATATAAAACATTTCCGCATTGTACCCATATAAAATAATAATAATAATATAAATAAAATTAATTCGAAAACCGCATGTAATATGATGCATTCTACTTGCAAGTATTATTATTATAATTATATTAGTAGTTATACCATATTACAATAATTTATTTAACGTATAATATAACTAGGTAATATGACTATAACATTGGTATACAATTTTATCGATCTTAACTGTTTATATTATATATATATATTATTTTTTGTTGATTTCGTAAATATTATAAAATCACGGTTTAAAACACCAAAATCATATTATTCTATCAATAATCAAATTGCAAGATATAATATTTTCAAGCTAATTTATATAATGTTACAATCATAACTTACTATATTTAATACTATAAAATAATATAATATTATAAATAGCGTCTATAATTTTGTTATTTTCTTTTAAAAATAAACGCGATTATTTTAACACGCCTTTGTACATTACTGTAATTTAGAACACTAATAATTATTTTATTTTTTATGATTACAAACTATAGTGAATATAATTTATAATTTATTTCAAAATTACTTTTAAAACGAAATTCGATTTTTTATATATGGTTTAATTAACAATCAAATATAATACCTACATTAAAGTCACAACTCACAACTTATTATAGAAACGTAATTTTTAGATTTTCGGCCGAATAAATATTATATAAACATTATATAATCACATTATCGATATTCGTAACTAAAAATATATGTTATTATGATAATAATTATTTAACTATTCGGTTTATACCGTAAAATATAAAAAGTTCAAGTTCAAGTGTATACTACCGGTATACAGTGGTCATCGCAAATGGGATAATAATTTTCAAATTTCTAACCTACCTACACCCCCATCCAGTTTATCGGAACTATTATTATAATATTATATTATCTAAGTATTTGTTTTTCGATTTTTAAACTATATTCTACGATAGGCATAATCAATGTCATAGTGCCATCAGTGGCATAATCAGGAACAGATAACAAAAAAATCATCTGGATAAAGATAAAGATAACAACACTAAATTTTATCTAAGATACAGATAAAAGATAAACAAATTAAATTCATCTAACAAAAAGATAAAAGATAAAAATATTTTATCTAGATAAATAACAGATAATTATAAAAATTAAAATTAAAACAACTAGGTAATTAAAAAAAATATATATAACATCATGCAAGTTTATGCCTATATTATAATATGTTTGGCTTTATTAATTATATCATGTTGTGTATCATCAAACATTAACTTGGACACATATTATATAAGGAACCAATAAGGCAATAAGAGCCAAGGGAGTAACAAAGGTATAAATAGAAATGGGAGAAGTCACCCTGCTGTAAAGTATGTGTAGAGTGGTCACTCACTCACAAACACACTTAGTTAATAATATTACGAATTACGATATTTACGAGTATTGTGTATTTGTGTTTGTGTATACATTAGACTTATCGTTATCAATTGTCATTAATATCAGGATATGTCAATGTATTATTATTTATATTAATTTTAGACGTATAGTGAATACGGAAAGAATAGACAGCTATAAGACAGTTATAGTTTATCTTAATTTCTCAATGAATAATATTAAATTCTATGGAACTTTGTTTGGGACGGCGCGCGGCGGTGGTTATAACTATTCTACTCGTATTATTCGTATTTGAATTATAATTTAAAAATATTTATAAAATTCTGGGAAATAACACTGGTCATGAGTCATGACATATTTCTCGCGACAGTAATATACTAATATAGGCTACTTATATAAATTAATTAGTTTATTATAAACCAAATATAGAATATTAATTATTTATAACTAATAAATAATAAGTACCTAATAAATAGAAATAATTAATAGTCTTTTCAGAAAAACGTCATATATTTTTAGCCCTGGATGTTATTTTACGTACACGTTGTGTCTAAGATAATGAAAATAAAAAATAAACAATTTGAAACAGATCCATCTAATTATCATCAAAAAATTTATCGTGTATAATTATTTATCTAGATATGTTAAATTTTTATCTAAAATAAATACTTAGATAACTTATATTTATTTATCTAGATATAGATAAAAGATAAAAAAATAATTATCTAGATAATTTATCTAGATAAATTTATCTAGATAAGTCCTAACACTGGGCATAATATTATTATGTATAAGGTACCATGATATAATATATAAGACATATTATACTATAATAAGTACGAGGTACGACGTTGAATGGAATTTTTCCGTGGGTTTTACTATAGTATATATTATTACGATAAGTATATGTATATAATATTATATAGTTTATATTCCGGCGGAACAGGTGGGATGTTTGTTCTTGGAACACCGTCCTCATGGGTTCGGCGTACAGACCCAACCACCATAATAATCAACGTCATCATTCACAAACATAACACACGCACGTACACATTATTATATACATTATATTGGTATACAATATAATATTATTATTATTATTATTATTATTATTATTATTATTATTATTATTA
>JAIUCT010000023.1:841938-856641 GCA_021307375.1 Tetraneura akinire
TATTATTATTATTATTATTATTATTATTATTATTATTATTATTATTATTATTATTATTATTATTATTATTATTATTATTATTATTATTATTATTATTATTATTATTATTTATATTATAATATGTACACGGAGCATGTTAATATATTGGACGCGCGCGACGTGACTAAATGATACTTCTCTCGGCCCGGCGAGGATCCGGTAGACATTCTGTCTGCAATCCGATTCCTCGGAGGTCGTGTGCGCGTGAATCTGAGATCCTGACGTCGTAACGCGCTGGCGATAGTCCCTTTTTTTCTTTCTCTTCGTTTTTTCATCCCATTCATCGTTATATAATATATTACACGCGTACTAGGTATATATTATATTATTATATAGTATAAGCGCGTACAAATTAATAATAAATAATAATATATATACATTATAATATACACCGCGACCTCGTAAATAATCGTTTTCGTGGAAATAATTAGCCACCGGCGCGCGTTAACGACCCTTCGCAAAATGTGCCGTCAGCCGAAATGATTAATGCTGCCATCATATACATGTTATTATACAGCATAATATACGTGCGGAAATTGTATCGTCGTATTATATATAATAATACATATATGACGTATAAATATATGCAACGACTAATACGTCGGTTCTATATATTTCGAAACGTGTATAATTACCGATATCGTACACCCTTAAATCTTAATATTCATGTCCATTAACACTGCGCATATTATACATACTTAAACGGGTACTGAAAAATTACGATAACTGTCAGTGGTGTTTGATGTCAGTGGTGTTTGGCGAAACAAAATTTGGTGAAATAGAATTTTTTTTTTTTTTAAGCTATTATATATTTAATTCGTGAATTATTTAGAACATTGTAAATATAAAGCTATAATATTGGGTAGTATAATATAATATACATGTTACTATGTTCAAATATATTTTTATAATTTTAATAAGATATTCTATAATTTCTAATAAATATTTTTATTTAAAATTATATTATACGCCATTTGGTATAACGCTTCTTTTTAGGGAAAAAAATTACCCGTCTGAAACTGTTGTGATTAATATTATGAATGTTTAAACCTTATACGAGGCAATTCGAGTTGTTGAAGAACTAAATCATCAATGATTTTTTTTTTTTAATTTCTCGTCCTTCTTTATCCCCTCATACCTAATTCAATTTAACCCGTTATACACGAGTAAAACGATAATATTATTAGTCTTATTATTTAATATAATTCATAAATATTTCAACTTCAATCTACAGTGTTATACAACACTTGTGTACAAGCCCGGATTAAGACCACTTAGGGCCCTGGGGATAAAATTCCATTATGGGCCCTGATCATTACTTGAATATTATAAATATGAGTACATTTTTTTTTAATAATGACACATCTTAAAATAAATATGTAATATAATATAATATATTATTATATTTATTATTATAATAACTACTCTAGACTCTAGTACAATATATAATTTAAATTATGCTAATAATAAATAATTAAGACAATAAATTTAATATTTTTAGATTCTGAACGAAGCGAAGAATGTATTGGTTTTACAATGATGTGTGATTTTTTTTTTGTTTTTTGTTTTTTTTTTTTATATCTGTGTACAAAAATACTACCCGAAATAATGCTCCGATTTTCACGAATAGGGTATGTTTCCGGTAGCAAGTGGATGTACTTGGTACTTTACTTAGGTCATTTTTTGAATTTCTCAAAATTGACGCTATGCGGTAGAAAAAACGGCGAAAAAATGAAATTTTCGCGAAAAATGAAATTTCGACGAATTCGATTTCTATATTTCACGATAACTTAGTGCAATTTTTAAGATAGAGATCTGAAATTTTTTTTGGATGTTCGCATAGCTACTATATATATGTGGTATAATTTTGGAACCGTTACATTAATTTTTCTCCAAAATATAGGACTTTGAATATTTCGTAAAATTCACGTTTTCGCGTATACTCGTATAATGTGTGATAAAATTGGCAATTTTTGGTATTAGGATCTGAAAATTTTACTGAAATATACTTACATATTACCTAACATCATACTAAAATATTATAAAAATCCCAAGTCACAATTTTTTTTTATAGCTGTTTTAAGTTGATATTTTTAGTTCAAACGAAAATTATAATCTGACTGAACTTCGCTCAGAATCGTTTTTTCGAATGCAATGGTTGATCATTGCATTCAAATTCTAAGTAAAATTAAACGCTATGATTCGCACACCTGTATCCTGTGCGGCAGTAGTATCAGCTCATCTTTTTTTTTTTTTTTAATATTGTACATTGAATATTTTATACAAAACACTTTTTTCTTGCTTTTTGTGAAGCAAATCCTACCAATGATTCTTCAAAACTTATTTCTTCTAGAACATCACATTCAGTTGACAAAATGATTAAAGATGATAGATTAATAAAAAATATTTTTTAATAAAATAAATTAATATAACTACCCAATGTAAATAATATAAAAGTATACATAATAATTATTAATAACAATATAATTTAGTAAGATTATGGATTAACACAAATTTATAAATAATAATTAATATTTACACAAAAGACAAAACCATCACGGTGATACCATCATAATTTTAACTGTATATCGCATAATTATACGAATCAATTATAAACATACAATTATACCTACATATTTTGTAAGTTAAAAATATTTTTATAATAATAACTAATAGAACAAAAAAATTCAATTCAATAATAAAATTATTAAATTGTTTTATGAAAAAATACAATACTTGTATAAAAAAATTTTCAAAGAGACATTTACGGAACACAATTATAGCCTTGAGATTAAAATATAAAAGGGCCCATGACTTTCACGGGCCCCGGGAACGTGGCCCCCCTGGCCCCCCCTTAATCCGGGCTTGCTTGTGTATAACAAACATAATACATAAATATTAAATTGTTTAATTGAAATCATGACGAAATAATAATTATTGGAATAAACACGTTATTCATATTTGAACATCTATATGATATTATTATAAAATGTAATAAATCTGAAAATATATTTAAATGACAGACTTCAGCGTTCGAACCACAAACAGATACCTATATCATACCTATATCTATTCCATTTGGAAAACTAATTATTAATTTTTATACATTTATAAAGTCGTATTATTATTATTATTATTATTAATAATAATATTATAGACAAACATTGAGTCAACTTTTACGCGAAAGACCAACCATATAACTACAATTTATACTATATAATAAAATATATATTATGGTCATCTAAATATTCTACGCACGAATTTGTATTATAGTGAATTTAATATATCTACAATCATCGTTGAAATACGAAATTGCAAAATCTTAGAGGAAAAAAATATAAACACTTAAATCCTGCCCCCCCCCTAAACAATATAATATAATGGTTGTCTTTGTAAAATTAATGTCAACCGATTGAATATAATATAATATGTATGGAAGCAGGTAGTTGTAGACCTCGATTATGTGCACATTATAATCCGGGTGTAGTATTTAGATAACTTGCAGGGTCGTCAGGCCTTGTCGGACAATGGAAAACCTATACGCAAAAGGTTGACGTCGACACGTATATTATAATCTCGGGCAACGGCGATCCGCCGACGAACGTGTACGACAATGGAAACAGGAAATTGAAAAATTACTCGTGTCGTCCTAAACGTGACAATAATTGCTTCCGGTTCAATGACTATACGTGCATCAGACACCTACGGAGCACTGGAGGAAGGGTTATAACTTATAATACATTTTTGACAATACATATTCGTCTGAAAGTCACAATTCAATACGCCACGTTCTGCCATTAATGTTCATATTATTATACTATAGATATCCGCGTGTATACGAGTATAATACGAGTATTCATTGAGAAATTTGTGTGTAAATCGTTCTTTTCTATAAATAAACATGATTTATATACGAAAAAAGTGTCAATCTTATTCGCACATAATATATTGTATTATCCAATAATCTTATACGAGTTCCGCATGCAACGTATGTATTTAAAATTTTTAACAGTTAGGTACCAATACAAAAATTCTCAATAATATAATGATGCATATAGATCCTGTTGTAGGAGCCTGTAGAATAAACAATTTGATATACGAATATACTCGTATTACATTATCATACAAAATAATTTTTTCAGCGTTATTTATTTTGCTTATTTTTATATCTATCTCGTTGCTACGTGATATTTTCTCTTTCCGAGAAATTATAAATTAAAACATTATAAATAAAATTAGTTTATAATATTATTAAAAAAAAAAAAAAAAAAAAAAAATACTTAAAACTTTATATAGTAACTCACGCGGCTAACATATAAATTATAAATATTTTATTTTATTATAGGTTAGGTTAGCTTAAAGCTTTGCCCCTCCCCTCGATATCAAACACAGTCCCTCAAAAAAGTATTCAAGTTATACACATTTGTATATACCAACTCTATATACTTGATGATATAAATACAATATACCTATATATATATATATATATATAAATATACATTTATTTCAACCACTCCCCAAATTTAGACTCTAATTGCGCCACTGCAGTGTTCAAGTGTTCTAAATTATAATATAATATAAAATGTAATTCGCTCAATACGTATATAATTATTATATTTGTTACAATATTTTCCAAGCGGGGGAAAATTCAATTTAATTTCATAAATTATATATGTAATATATGTTCACCCCACTGTTACAACGCATTAACGCAGTTCTGCCCATAGTATTATTCCTATATAACGCGTCAAAATTATTATGTCATATACCCAAGTATATAAAATATATTCGCTTGTATTGTGCAAACAATAATAATAGTCATATAATAATACCACCCCACCAATAAAATATACAACATACAACTCTTGTATATTTATATACGTAACATATATTATATATTATATGTAGGTACAGCGGAGTATTCTCTTCGTCACGGCACATAATATAATTATTATTATTATTATTATTATTATTATTATTATTATTATTATTATATATCTATCCGTATAATATTTTATTTTATATTATTATATTCGAACTAGCCCGCACACACCCAATAAACCATCACGTCATCGTTAAGCCTCATATTATAATATTATTATTATTTATCCGTACATAACAAGCGGCGTGTAATAAACTGGAATCCAATAAAACATTTAAAAAAATACGTCGTCGTTGTCGTCGTCGTAGAATTCTCTCGGTTGTTAAAAAAAAAAAAAAAACTAAAATCGAGACGTGGAAAAATTCGACCGCACAATAGTCCTCGCGCACATACTGTCGGGGTTGTAATAAAGCCATTGTCGATTGATTGACAGTTAAAGTCCAAACAGGTATATAATATAAACGAACGAACGAACGCACGCATAGCACACACACACACACGTACGCGATTCATTGAAAAGACTTAAATGCGTATGTGTGTGTGAATATTATTATATTAATGGACAGTCGAGATATGCCCAATGAAACGTATTTTTATTATTATTTAACTCGAGCGCGCGCGCGCACACACAAACTATTCCCCAAGAAAAACTTGGAGCGTAGACAGACTGGCGCACTATGTGCACAGTCACGGCAGCCGTCATATACCTATATTATATATATCGTATATATGTATACTATGAGCAACTATTTAATAATAATATTATATTATTATTATTATTATTATTATTATTATTATTATTATTATTATTATTATTATTATAGGCCACCAACACTATATGTTGGTATGTATATATATAATATGAATAATAGTATTGTACGACTGCTTGTCCTCCCAATTCCGCCGCGGAAACTTTTCAATCGCACAAGTATTTATTATAAACGCGCGTTCGTCGGAATGTACGTGTATCGGAGTGAATATTTTTTTGTGAATAACGTTTCGATTATAATAATTATAATCGTATCATGTAGAGGATACCTACCTCAAAGCCACAAAAATTACCTGTGTAAAAATCGTGTCAATCCCTGTCCCACGAATATACATTATTTACTGTATTTTTTACTCGTTTTTGATAAATAATAATTAATTATATTAATTTTATAAATGGAATAACCATATTATTATGTATAGGTGACAATAATAAATAATGTTAAAACTTTATGTGTGGTCCCCGACCAGGGCCGTGGTTCGACCACAACATAGACTTGCAAGGCGTCGCACTGACTGTATTATTATAGGTACATTATTATTATACTTTATAGTTTATACATCATTACAGTCTCTCAGTAGAAATATTTCGGAAATTATTTTGTTTTTGTTCCATATATATGAAATATAACATATTATAAAATAATATTAATATACAACGCTTATAATACGGTATACAATTTAATTATAAAACACGCGCTAATTATTGGTTATTTTTCGGTTAAATATATATATATTTATATATTATATATTCCCACCAATATAATATTACGATTTATACGGTTTAATCGATTACATAGGTACAGGTCATGTGTCATACTGTCATGTCATTCATCCGAAACTATACAAGTTACATATTTATTATGTACAAACTTACACGTCGACAGATTTTAATAAATTTTTTTCAAATATATTTTTCTCATCGAAAATATTTACGAAATATTTATTCACATAATAATAATACCTGTAATGTAAGTTGAATATTTATTTACAGTTTACACGCGTATAATAATAAATACGTGTTACGATTGGTTTATATAGGTATATATTATTATGGTTGCATATTATAACATGTAAAATACATTATAGGCATCAATTCGATTATAATATATTTACTATCGTTATATGTAAATATAGTATTTGAAAAATCAAAAACTTTTTAATACATATAACCATATATATTATATAGGTATAGACATTTTTGTGTCACCATTAATTCCGTTTTTTTTTTTTTTTTTTTTTTTGTATTATTATAATATTATATTCTATATAATATAATAGATGCATCCATTGTGTTTCGTTCCCCTCGGAAACATTTCAGCCATTGAGCTTCGCGACTCGTCTCCCGGATATACGCCCCTCTTCATCCTATAGGACAATATTTGCAACCCTGCGTCGATGACTATATATTATATGCCCGACTTTTATATAAATGTAACCCCTCGTAGAGTAATAATTCTATATACGGAGACACGTTCAAATATTTGTCCATCACAAATTCACAAGTCATCATATACGAATAATTCTGCAACAGTTATATTATATATCTATTCGTATTGTGGCTTTGTGAAATTGACTTGGGTCGTTTAAATTCAACTACATAATAATATTATTATGTATTACTAAATATATTTTTTTAAATTTCGTATTTTATAAAAGTATCATAATGATATATTAATGTAATAATGTGACAAAGTGTATTTCACACGATACCTATATAATATATATTATATATATATATAAATTAATATTTATTCGAAATAATAAATTTGTTACCATCATAGGCGCCGGGTTTTGAAAATTTCATGGGGGCTCACTATTTTATAAACTCTTGTACATATAGTTTCACCCAACATTTACCATATTATATTTTCTATTTTTATTTTTCTTCAATAATTCTTAAATTGTTCGTTAAACAATTACCTATTAATATGTAGTTATTCATTTGTATACGTTATAATATAACTTAATAACTTTTAATAATTTAGTAGGTATACAAAATCACAAGACAAAAATTAAAAATTTCTTATTTATTTTTGAAGGTTATATGGAAAATGTATTTTTTCTCACAGTAGTTTTATATGAGAACCATGGGGGGCTGAGCTCCATCTTATCAATCTCATGGGAGGCTGGAGCCCCAGAGCCCCCCTGTACTCGGCGCCCATGGTTACCATATAGAAAAAAAATTGTATAGAACGTATCGTCAAAATAATTTAACAATATTGTTAATCATTTATATAATGATATATTATGTATTTATAAAAATATTAAATCCTTTATATACACTTCCTACAATATTATTATGTTGCGCAATTTGTCGTGGTAAGTATAATATAATAATATATTAATAAATAAGATACGTACACATATTTTAAAATTTTTATAACTACTAGTATATAACCATAGCATTATAATTATTATGTATTTATTAATTATTTTTTTCATATTTATGCTTAATTTAACAAATATTACGTATTTTAATTATTAATTTAAATTACCTACATAATAATTATAATACTACCTATACACTTATAAGTAACAATATTACTATTTTAATAATAACAATATAATATATACTTTACCAGTTTACCACAATATATTTCATAAAAGATTTTATTTTTCGGGAAAAAACATTTTAAATTTAAATTATAATATCAGTTTTATTTAGTTGTTATACCATATTTTTATTTTTTTAAACCTTTATTTAAAAACAGTTTTAACTTTATTAGTACAAAATATAAATTATAATTATATACATTGATATATTCAAAGTGAATTATAAATATAACTTACTAATGTAAATAAGTTTTTTAATTTCAGAAAATGAAAGCATTCTATAAGTTTATTCATTTCTACCCTCTTATACTATACGAGTATATTCTAGTATTCTACAGAATTTAATAAACTATATATACCTATGTAAATTTAGATTTAATAAGTTAATGAAATGTTCACTGTTTATAGACAAATTAAAATAATTAAATTAAATTATTGTGAGTTTTTTTTTTAATATATTATCCTTGTTTACGCATTATGCGAATGTTTCTGTTATATTATATAGGTACTTACATTATATTCTATTCTATGAAATATAAACACGCCTCGTAAAATTACGGACAAAATAATTGTTTGATGTTTAATAATAATTGCCGTTTAGAAATTCAGTTTAAAAACTTTTATAGTAAAAACACGTAATATAATAATATAATGTTTACTAAAATTATTTATTACATGCAATAAAACGTTATTCTGAATTCATCGAAAATATTTTATAGAGCTGAATATAATTATTATTAACGTGTATGGTTTTTGCACATAATATAATGTATACGTACACGTAAGTAGCGAATTTTTTAATTTATGAATATTTATGATAAGTTTATTTTTAAATCGTTAATATATATATATAATAGCACACATAATATATAATATTGTAATGTGCTCATGGTACGTCAGACCTTAGACAGCAGTCTAAACCACATCGAGCGAAAATATTATTCTTTCTTTGCGGCCTCAGTATGACCCGATCATATTTATGGTACACGTGTGTGTGACGATCAAAACATATTATATAGACTCGGGTTGGATTTTCGAAAAGGAAAACCCTTATAACCACTCGTGACTGATTATACACATATATATATATATATATATTATAATATCTATGTAGTATGTCGGAGAGTATAGTTAGGGTTATGTGTTTTGTTGACTATTTTAAAACCTTCACGGGACTAAGAAGGTGTGGTGCCAACGTGTCTGGACAGAAAACTTATATGTGTGAATATGCTAATAATTACTGTTTTTGAACATGTCGCTACCGATGACCATTCACGCATTACAATATTACACACGTACGATGGGCAACACAAATAATTGTACATGAAATATGATATTTTATAACATTATTTCTTCTTCTCGCATACTACCGTGTCCTTCTAATCGCGTAAGTATACTGTTTATTGAAACAATATTGTAAATTATTATTATTAAATTAAGTATATATACCCGAAGTCAGCGTATGTTTATAGAGTGTAAGATGACCCGCTGCAGGAATGACATTTTTACATCCCATATTTACACAAACTATATAAAGTATAAAAATATAATATGTATTTAAAAGGTTTTCAAATTTTTTAAAAGTTATAGGTATACTTAATCAATAATCAAATAAAATTAAAAACTTAAATTCATAATTTTATGGATTCTACGTTGAAATAGTGATACATTTATGCTAAACCATTTATGGTTTAACTTTAACTACGTAACGTATATACCTGCAAAAGATCTAAACAAAAATTAAAAATTTTAACCTTAATTATAAACATTTTATCGTAATTTAAATACATTCAATTAATTTCATACTTATAGGTTAGGTTAGATTGTAAAATATATATTTTATGAATATATGATATATTTACTTTTAATCGACTCGAACAAAATATATAATATGAAATATGAATACATTACAATTTACATTAATTTCTGTAAAATATTCTAAATATTTTATCCATTTTGGTTAAACACTTATACGTAGATACTACTACTTTTATTAACGCTTCGCCGATATATTGTCAATAAATAGATATGACTTGCGTAAAATAATAAATAGTAGATATTCCTTAAAATTCGACAAATTCCACTACTATTCGAAAAAAAAACGAATGTTTATCAATAAATTAATTATTATAGTTTCTAATTTACCTATCGAGCCCTTGCACGCAATTTGTATGATAATATTATGTTGTATCTATACCTGCATATATCCAGGATTTTGGATTGGGATTGGGAAGAAAACACAGCCATAAAAAAAAATACTCAATTGTAAACAAATATTTTATATAGAATTTTTTACTTTTATGAACACACATACATACACATAACATATTAGATTTTAGATTTTGAGCGAAGCAAAGAATGTATTTCGGTTTTACAATGACGTACCTACGTCTTTTTTTTTATGTATTTTGGAATTGGAAGTCTTACGTTGAAATCTAAATGTAAATAAATGAGTAGGTATCTATATGCATTTTTAATTTTTAATCAATACCTATATTTGACTGAACTTTTCTCAAAATCGTTTTTTCGAATGCGTTGATTCAAATTTTAATCAAAATTCAACATTATCCTTTTAGATTCTGAGCGGAGCAAAGAATGTATTGGTTTTACAATGATGTGTGATTATTTTTTGTTTTTTTTTTGTTTTTTTTTTTTTTTATGTCTGTAGACACTTTTACTACCCAAAAGAATGCTCCGATTTGCACGAATAGCATATGTTTCCGGTAGGAAATTGGATGTAGTTGGTACTTTATTTAGGTCATTTTTCGATTTTCTCAAAATTGACCCTATGCGGTAGAAAAAACGACGAAAAAATGACGAAAAAACTGCATTTTTCGCGAAACATGAAATTCTGACGAATTCGATTTCTATATTTCACGATAACTCAGGCAATTTTTAAGATAGAGACCTGAAATTTTTTTTGGATGTTCACATAGCTACTATATATATGTGGTATAATTTTGGAACCGTTACATTAATTTTTCTCCAAAATATACGACTTTGAATATTTCGTAAAATTCACGTTTTTACGTATATAATGTGTGATAAAATTGTCAATTTTGGGTATTTTGGTCTGAAAATTTTACTGAAGTATACTTACATATTACTTAACATCATACTAAAATATTAGAAAAATCCATTGTCAAAATTTTTTTTTTCTAGCCGTTTTAAGTTGATATTTTTAGGAAAACGAAAATCTTAGAATCCATACGTAAATATTCTGAAAACACTTTCACTACCCGAAATAACCCTTCCATTTTCACCAATAGCGAGTTTCAGATGTAAAAGTGGATGTAGATGGTACTTTATTTACAAGCCCGTATCCAGGGGGGTTTAGGGGTTCAACCCCCCCCCCCCGAAATTTTTAAAGTAGTTTTATATTTATAATATAACAGACTAACTACATATATAACTACGTATAATATAATCATTTATTTTTACTTCATATATTAAAAAATTTTAACCCCCCCCCCCCGAAAATTGATCCTGAATACGTGCTTGTTTATTTGGGTCATTTTTCGAATTTCTCAAAATTGACTATAGGCGGTAGAAAAAACGAAATTTTGACGAATTCAATTTCTATATTTCACGATAACTCGGGCAATTTTTAAGTTAGAGACTTGAAAATTTTTTTGGGTGTTCACATAGCTATTATATATATGTGGTAAAATTTTGGAACCGTTTTTAAATTTTTTTACTAAATATAGGACTTATAGCTTTTTTAAGTTGATATTTTTAGTTCAAACGAAAATTATAATCTGACTGAACTTCGCTCAGAATCGTTTTTTCGAATGCAATGGTTTATCATTGCATTCAAATTCTAAGTAAAATTAAACGCTATGATTCGCACACCTGTATCCTGTGCGGCAGGAGTATCAGCTCTTTTTACACATGTATCCCTTCCACGACAGTATCAGTTCTTCTTTTTAATTATAATTAGTCTCATAAAAAATATTTTATTATTAATAATTATTCTGTTTTTCTCCAGTCTAACAACTAAACTATTGAAGTCGTCTTGATGACTTCTCTGTAAAAACTTGAATAATGCTTCTTCAGAATTTATTTCAGATTTGTTTATATTTGTTAAAGCCAGTTCTTTCTTCTGTCATTGTCGCGATCGTAAATGAGTTTTTAATCTATAAGAGTTGAAAATGTTCTTTTTGACGTAGGAGTAGTCCCTGGTAATGTCGCAAATAATTTAAGTAATAATGTATAGGAAACTATACTATTTGAATCTAGTATAGTTTTTCGGTCATGAATTGATAAGATATTCAGATAATTTATTTTCTATTATGATTATATTATTGTTCATATCTATATCTATATTATATGTTATTATTTTATATATTGATAAGCAATCATATCCCAATATTATTCTTTTATTTTCGTATTAGAAGTTAATAAATAATGTTAAATTTGAATATAAAATATATAATGGCCCCCTTATTGGCTCTCCTGTCATGGCTATACTACTGTATACCTGAAAATATGAATTATATATAATTCTGTATGTATACTACTGTCGTATAATTATTATAATTACTTTTTATAATTTACAAATTTTACGCAATATTTTATACGAGCTTACAATATTTTACAAATTATATTTACAATTTTTTATTGCGTTTTTTATCCATGTTTTGTCATGAACGTGTCTATTCGAATATTTTAATCATGATGCAGACACATTTTAAATAATACTATAATATAATATAACGTATATAATACGTTTGTCAATACCTATCGGGTGTTTTGTTCGCACCTAATATTGTATAATTTCTTCTTTGTCAGGTTTACCGATTTTTTTTTTTTTTTTTAATACAAGTTTTGCGTACCTCGTACCTATATAACATAATATAATATTAATATCGTATATAATACGTCTCTGTGATGGTTGCACCTTTTCACATTGCATTCCGGCCGAAAACTTCGAGTGTCCTTTTCCCGGCTTCATCATCATCCGCCCACAAACGCACATCCACAATCGGCCACTCGACGCGCACACACGGTCATACGAAACGGAAAAAATAACATCATTCTTCCCGCAACAAAGCGTGTAAAATAGCGCAGATGTGGTCCGGACAAAATGTATAATAATATTGTACCGTATACATAATATACGCGGAACGCGAGGGCGTTCGATATATTTGTATTCTTTCTCTAAAATAAATGTAAGTATATGACGAGTGTCCAGAACCCATTTATCTGCAGATATACGAGTATGGTCATCCTCATTTTCAGAATCTAGCGGGCGGAGAATTTCCGAAAAATATCATATAGGTTTATCAAGGCCCAGATTTCACTCGGAGCATTACATTACACTATTACAGGCATATTGCATATACGTATACATCAGGCTCCAAATTTTTAAAGATCTTCTAGACCCGAAATATAAAAAATTAATACTTAAATATATTTAATATATATTTCTAATAGAAATTATATATAAAAACAAAAAAGAAAGGTTTTAAAAATAAAAATATTTATTAATGAAATGTAAATGATGTACACGATGATTATAATTAAAATATAAACTTTTAATTAAATATTTTATTTTTAAATATGAACAATAATTTTTTATATTAATAATTATTTAACGTATTAGTACTATAAGAAATTATATATTTAATATTTATGTAACATAAAACATTATCTATATAATGTACACTATAAATATATTATTTTACATATAGGTACTCAAATTATATAATAAATCACTTTTTGCTCCGAGCCCCTTAAAATTTAATTCCAGCTTTGTGTATCTCATAAAGCATAAAGCCATAACAACAGTCTCTCTGTATTTAGTATTACCTATGTTTTATATTATACATTTTTCCTGGCTTTTTAAATTTTTAATAAAATATTGTATCAACTGATCTATTATAGCTATAATTTAACAATAACTAATATTTATAAGGTCATACCTCATACTAGTCGAATATTCTTATGATAATAATATATTAATATCAGATACTCGTGTAAGGTATAACGTATAAATATATCTTTTATTTTTAAAGCGGCTTTCGGTAGTAAATATTTAAGGAGTATTATATAGGTAATAATCGATTTATTTTATAACGTTCCGTGTATGTATAACAAATTAACATTATCCTCTATACTATACAGTCTATACTATAGACTCTATAATGTATGTAATCCTATGGTGCAGTATGTGGAATTCGAGTACGCACTCACATACATAATTTTTGTATTGAAGAGACCTAAACTAGTTCCCACAAACAAAATTTAGCTTTATATAAAAAAACAATTATAATCAATTTTGTATCCATAAAGAATTCTATTTTGGATCAAACGAATTACATTATTAAAAATAAATTCTAAAACCATACATTTCCAAAAATACAATTTTAAAAAACAATTATATTTTATAAAAAGTGAAAAATAGATTTTTTGTTATAATATAAAAAAAAAAAAAAATTAAAAATTAATTCCGTACG
>JAIUCT010000023.1:881641-896054 GCA_021307375.1 Tetraneura akinire
TCGTTTTTTCGAATGCAATGGTTTATCATTGCATTCAAATTATAATTAAAATTAAACGCTATGATTCGCACACCTGTATCCTGTGCGGCATGAGTATCAGCTCATCGTTTTTATATTTATCCGTCTCTCTATACGTTAAATATAAATAATTTATCATAAAACCCCTAAATGAGTCAACTAAATACCCAAATGGCCAAATCTAACGGTACTACGCTCAGAATCGTTTTTCGAATGAATGATTTATCATTGGTATCATTGCATTCAAATATTAATCAAAATTCAACACTATCCTCTTTACACCTGTTTCTCTTCCACACCTGCAGTATCCCTTCCTTTGCTATTTATACTTTAAACAGCTATAAAAAAAAAAAAAATCGTAAGTATAACAATATTACAATATACAATTAATTAGAACTGAGTTAAGTGATATATACGAGTATTTGAGCTTCAATAAAATTTTCAAAAATATATTTAACATCATTGTAAAATATTAATAATAAAAAGATTCCATATAAATATTGATTTTACTGAAATTTCAACTTTAAACAGCTATAAAAATTTGAGACTTGAGAATTTTCTAATATTGAAATACGTTAAGATATATATATCAGATATATATATAAATATAGATGCTTCAATAAAAATTTCAAAAATTTTCCAAATTTTTTGGGTTTTTTATTATATTTTATTGTACAAGTATTGAGAAATAAGAAGAATACTTATGTGGATTCCTAATTTTTCGTTTAAACTAGTTAATTAACTAGTTAATTATAATATTAGTCATATGTATTATAATTTTGAATTTTGTCATTACAAGACGAATTATTTATACCTTACGGCCCCTATAAAAATTTTTGGCTTCCAATTGGCCCTACCTAAAAAAAAAATATCCTGGCGCCGCCACTGGTATACACACAACACGCAACGACGAACGACATCTTAAGCGTTTCTATACATTCAAATGATTCAATACGTTTATAATAAAAACATATAAATAATTATTAGATATAATTTTAGAGTCAAAATTCTAAAATACCGAATCAATTTCATTTCTAATTAACGCCGAATAAATCGGAGATTACAATTTCAAAAATATTTTAAATGTCTCTGCAGAAGACATTTCCAACGCGCAATTTTCGGACATTTGACCTATTTCCCCAAGGAATGGGAGTTGGAAAAATGAAAAAAAAAAAATACCTGCAAAATACCGTTTCGTACATGTATCGAGTTTGACAATCACACGCGTAAAACTGGCCCACGGTCGAAGCGGCCATTACGACGTGCCGTTTCGCTAAACTTTATTATTGGGCGAAATATACACCGCCGCCGTTTAAAAACGGCAACCGGTCGCCGTATTAATTTTATTATTATTATTATCGTTGCATAGCTATTATAAAAATGTTCTCGCAGAAATGAACTCTCGCGGGTAACGCGTATTTATATAGGCGCTACGTCGGCTGTAAATAAATTGTGAACGTGGATATTGGGGTACGTGTATGTACCTACGTAGTGATTCAAGATAATATTATTAAAATTAAAAAAACGGTCGATGCAAATCAGCACACGTTTCCGTTGTGCGGTTTTACGATCGCTCTGTATACGCGCACGAATAATAATGTTATTACGCCTCCGGGATCTAACGGAACGTCACGATATCCGCGAGGGCACGCCGAGCTGGTTGTCCGACTCCGCGCGTAAACAAACACACGCGTGTAATATTATTAAAAACCTGCCCCGGCGAATAATTCGGTACTCGCTCGCTTAACGTGCAAACGTGTCGTTGTGTCTCACATACCACATACGGACGATAAATGGGTAAATACATTAATTCGAATACATGTATTACAATATCTAGTCTGTTATAATAATTATTAATTATGATATCTGTTTGACTGTTAATGCGCGTTTTTTTTCCGTTTTGGGCTGGGCGAAAATGTATTATATTGTACGTTCGCGCGTTTCGATTTTGTTTCTCGGATAATAATAATATATGACTTTATTGGTTATTAGTTATTACTTTATTAGTTATTGTACCCGAACGTGGGTGATAAATTTATATTTTAATGTTTTTCGATTTTGCTTTCCATCCTCGTCATCGAAATAATATAATAATATTTATTTACAATGTTTTGACCTACGACATCGACGATCGAGTAAAAAACTTAAAAACGATAAAAATATTGTAATGTTAATGCGAAGTATGAACGCGATATTGCCCACTTTGCAAAAATCGAAATTAATATAATATATAATATAAATACGATAATGTCGTTTATGTCACGTACACAATTATGCAGATATTGGTCGCCCGATGCAATATAATAATTTTTATCGCACGGTACACGATCGTAAAACATCGCAATTATAGTTCAACCAGCTGTTGCAGATTGTTTTAGTTGTCGAGTTGCGTGCGTCGTTCGACTAGTTCGTTTTAAATATTAAATCTAACGAACGGGTTGAAAATGTTTACTTTAAAATGTTTAATATTATTATAAAACAATTATTACGGTGTAACGTTATTAATGTAATAATTATTGTGGTTTCTATTTCATTTACTACGGTAGTTTGACGTTAAATTCGTGTTTAACTTTAAATTTATAATATACCAATAACATAAAATACAGCCCGATAAATATTTATGTACCTATTATTAAATTTTCCATAGTTTCAAAGTTGCACAAAATCGTTTAAATTAATATTTCTGTATAATAATATTGTTAAGTACGAATAATTTATGTTTTAAACAGATTCTGGATGAAAAGTTCGCGAGTTCTAAAATAATAAATTAAAGAAATAGAAGTTAAACCAGTGAGTTCTGTATTCCATTTATAATACGTAGTACGTACTTATTTAAAAGGATAAAAATATTTCTATAATATTGTCAATTTTTATTTAAAAATTGATAAAATACAATAATATGGAATAATTTACGTATGATCATGACAGTATTATTGTATAATATTATTTTAAACATTAAATATTTCAATATTTCTATTAAAATAATATTATAATATAATGATTGTACATTTTATTATACTATTCACGGTTTTACATACATTGAACGTAGAGTTATTATAAAGAAAGACACACATTTACATAAAACTATATACTCTTATATTATACTCGTAAAATCAAATCCTACACTTAAAAGTCATCGAGACAATCCACAATCGTGACACACAATATATTATTTTCTCACAAGTGTCATGTTTTTGATACATCCGTTTTATAATTTTATTTCAAGTCCTCATTGTTTTTATTTTTCATATTTACATTTTATATCGCACAGGTATACGAATACATTTTTCAACAAAATAAAAGATCATGTTTTTGTAAAAAATATTAATAAATTATTTTAATTGATTATTGTTATTTAAAAATAATAAATATTTAGTTTTAGTTTTTAATACCAAACTCCCTAATAAAATATACCAGACTACATGATTTATAGACATAATAATATCTATTATTCTTTACTGAATATATTCATATTCATACTTGAAAATTCGGTTATACTTCTTTAATTCGTTGTTAGTTTTTTTCTAGCTGTGTGTGTTCCTGTGTCCTGTGTCCTGTGTCCTGTCAATAGCTTTTGATTTATTACATACTCGTATTTTTAACACATGGTTTTTGGAATATATGTACCTTATGTAAAAACAAATTATATTTTTTATTACATATTATTATTATTTTTTAAAGTACGTACATAAAATCAAAATGAAAGAAATAAAATTTTTGAGTTTACATTAATTAAAATTTTGAAAAAGCCAATTTATAGATTTTATTTTTTTTTAATTTAAATAAAATTACTATTTTATTATAAAATATGAATAAAATAATAAATAAATATTGAATTTATATTACATATTATAAAATATAAACTGTGTCGTTTCACTTTCGTTACAATATAAATCACATTAAAATTTGTTCGCAGATTATCAATTAAATTAATATTAATGACAACTATACAATTTAATTGTTCGAATAATCCTTAATTATTCTAAAACGGTATCGTCATCAAACGTAGACGTTGGCTGATACAATATGATCAAAAATTTTTTTTTTTTAATATTTTTATATGTCCATATAAGTATGTACTCTGTACCATATTATATTTTTTTCAATTAATTTTAAATTCTTTAGAGAAATAAAAACTATAAATTGACTATAACAAAAAAAAAATAAATAAAATGATTTATAATATTATAAGAAAAATTAAAAATTTTAATTTTATTTTTAAATACTCAAAAAATAGATGAATGAAAAACGTGAACGGTTACATTCACTTATGAATGTGGTGTGTTTAATTTTAATTAGAATTTGAATTTGAATGCAATGATAAACCATTGCATTCGAAAAAACGATTCTGAGCGAAGTTCAGTCAGATAATGTAGGTATTAATTAAGATTTTGACATTTTTTTTTTATTAAATATTTAAAACGCAAAATTTTATCACACATATACCATAACCGTATAGCACATAAATGGTACACATATTGTACATAAATGATGAAATGAACATTGAACACCCTATAAAATTTTCAAGTCTCTAAGTTCAATATAATTGCTCATAAAATCCCTTGTCACCTAAATGCCAATATAAAAATTGTTATTAATTTTATTTACCATTTTAAAATAGGTATTGAAATACATATATATATATAATAGTAAGAATACATATAAATACATTAAATATTAATTTTACTGAAATTTCAACTTTAAACGACTATAAAAATTTTTTTTGGAAAATTCAAGATATAAGTCAGTATTCCACAATAAAATTGTCAAAAATTTTCCAAATTTTTTGGTTTTTCTATTAATTTTTATTGTAAAAGCATTGATTATAGAATAGACTATTCTATAATCAATGGTAAAAGTATTGAGAAATAATAAGAAAAAAATTCATATGGATTCTAAGATTTTCGTTTGAACTAAAAATATCAACTTTAAACAGCTATAAAATAAATTGAGACTAGGGATTTTTCTAATATTTTGATATGATGTTAAGTAATATGTAAGTATACTTCAGTAAAATTTTCAGACCTTAATGCCCAAAATTGCCAAATATTATATACGTATACATAAAAACGTGAATTATACGAAATAGGTATTCAAAGTCCTATATTTTGTAGGAAAATTAACGTAACGGTTCCAAAATTTTACCACACATATATAGTACCTATTTGAACAACCAATAAAATTTTTAATTCTCTAACTTCAAAATTGACCGAGTTATCATCATTAGTCAAATTTGAAATCGAATTTATCGAAATTTCAGTTTTTCGTGAAAAATGCCGTTTTTTCGTCATTTTTTCGTCGTTTCTTTTACCGCTTAGGGTTAATTTTGAGAAATTCGAAAAATGACCAAAAAAAAAGTACCAACTACATCCACTTTGCAATTGGAAACATGCTATGCGTGAAAATTGGAGCATTATTTCGGGTAGTTAAAGTGTCTTCAAACATAAAAACAAAAAACAAAAATCACACATCATTATAAAACCAATATATTTTTCGCTTCGCTCAGAATCTAAAATATGAAATAAGATTAAAAGCTGATGACAAGGACTGATGTGCAACACATTACAAAAGATTGTTAATTGTTATAGCTTATTGGGTTATATAGCTTAAAGGATTATTATAGCTTATAGCTATCGTAATAATAATTCAACGCATTAATTGCGTGTTAAATTTTGCGAACCCGTGCCGTCAAAAGCGTCGTCGTGAGAATAATATTATTATGTTATATTGAAACTGGTTTCCTCATCCAAAGGATAAATAATTATTATAAACGGCTATAATACGCGAGCTCTTCCTGGCCGAACCGGTTGTATAGTATTATACGGACGGAAGAAAACGACGATGACGACGCGTACCACACTCGTACGCACACTTCGCCGTCCGTTGAACGTTCACCTGCCGGTCAATTTCCCTTAATCATCGAAGGCGATTATTATTATTATTATTAATTGCTTCGAATCGTGCATACGTTATAACTTATAATATAGAAATAACAGTAGACGCCAGACGGGCAAAAAATGAGTAGAACGAGAGAGAGAGAGAGAGAGAGAGAGAACGAGAGAAATGTATCTATATCATAATATTATATACTCGTATTTTTCAATTCGCGTATTTTCTTCGCACAATAATTAATATAATATATGCCAACTCGTGTATATTGGTCTGTGCCGTTTTCTCCATATTATACCAACTCGTAAACAACGTTTATGCATTTGTGTATACGCGTGTAAATATTTTTTTTTTTAATTTTAACTATTTTTTATTGTGACTGATTTTACATTCTTCGCGCGGTCAAGGTTAGGTCGCTCGTATACTAAACGTAGACAAAAAAAAAAACGTATAATAATACATTATAACGGATGAAAATTATCGATGAAAATCGCGAGCGTAATTCGGATGCAAAATCATATAGGTACTCGTGCGGTCGTGCACAAATATTATATTTCTAAATAAACATTATTGTTATTATTATATACGTGTTTTTTTTTTATCATCAATGCATTCGATTGTATACGATTTCGCGCAACCTTACCGATCTAACTCGTGTTCTCGACATTTGTGTCGACGAGCAAAATCACGTGTTTACGTATATAGGTATGACTGTATGAGTGAATTCGGAAAATAATAACGCACTCTGCGTATAGTTTTCGCCGTATTTGGAAGCTTTCACTCGTTCATAAACCGCCCGTCTGTTTTCTTTTTACGCTTTTAAGTTCCGTTCGAGTATACAGTCCATCGCACAATATAACATAATAATATAATATATACACCGCGTATATAAGGTTATATGTTATTATCGTTCGTCTTGTACTTTTTATCATTTTGGTTTTTAATCGATTTCTATATAATTTTTTTTGCAATACGGAGTACTTTCTCGATAACCGCAATAAGAAGTCGAAACGACTTAACGACGTATCTACCCATAAGGCCATAAAATAAACGATTGGGTTAAAAATCAAGATTTTTATGTTATTAGAAAAATAACACGTTATATTATGTAGGTACAATGATTATTCCTTTGCCATCTTCACGACGGTGAAACCGCGATAGTGTGACCCGGGCCTTAAACTACTACTACCTATATATAATATATAGAAGTCGTGCCCCGTGCGTGTATACTGCAATACTAAGATAAACTTGATTAATGGCGTAATAAAATATAATATTATTATAAACGTTACGTTTCTTAAATCCCATGTTTTTTTTACGTTTTTAATCATTTTCCTATAGAACCATAGTATTTCGGATTCCACGATAGGTAGGTACTCGAAAAAAACGTCCAAAACCAATTATTATTTATTTAAATAGTAAATACATTACTTGCCAATTGAAACGCCTAGTTGTTTATGTATAAAAGATTTATTTTAAAGTTTATTTTATATTTCTGTGCAATAACATCGCGTTACAAAAAAATTGTCTACCGTAAATTCATAATATTTTATCGAATATTTGTAAAATTATATTTACATCAAATTTTTAAAATTGCTAATAGCATAGAATATTATTGGCAAGGTTAGGCGAACAACGGGAGGGGGCTAAGAGCTTAGGGGGCTTGGCCTTTAGAAGTTATAATAGTCCTTAAAATTGAAACTTTATTTGTAATATTATATTATTATTATTGTTTTAATAATTATTAATTTATAATAAAATATGTACCTATACTATATTTATTTAGTATATTATCTATACTTTACATAGGTTGCATAACATTTGCATTTATAAGTTATAACCATGTATTTATATTTATTATATTTTATTCGTCAGTAATATATTACATTTTATATTTCGTTGGTAAATATCGTGTTACAATGTTACATTTTGAAATTTGAACACGGGTCATAAGTTTCTAGGGGCGATTGTAAATTGCGCCCATATTATCTAAAAGTGACCTTCAATTCATTACTTCCAATTCAATACTTCCAAACTAACCTTTTTTAATATATAATTAATTATTATATAATATAATTATTACTATATATAATTATGATTATTGTAGGCACATGAGTCAAAACCGAACATTTAGTGTGTTATCGTTTATTCGTTTATAATCATTTATGGGTATAAGGTAGGTCGTAGGTACTATAATATATTAATATAATACATATTTGAATGCAAAATTAATATTGTTTGCACATCATCATGGACACTTTACGTACCTAGTAATAGTAAATAGTAATTACTAATTACTAATTAGTAATTACTAGTTTAAGCCAAAATCAAAATTAAGTTACAATATACGTATAATTCATATTAGAAACTTTTAGAGGAAGGAATTAGGTGTTACTTTTTTACATATAGAAAAGAGTAGACTAGAAAAGTTAGTCGAAAATATTATGAGACAAAAAACAGCTGGAGTTCTATAGCCCCCCTAGTTCAGAGTCCTATGTCGCTACAATTCGTTTATTGTATTTTATTTGTTTAAAATATAATAATATAATAATTTAAGTAAATGAGATGCGTTTCACTCATATTCCGTAATTTTTTTAAATTGCCTCATTTATTGTTGTAATTTGTTAAAATTAATTAAATTAATAAGATTAATATATTATTATGATATTGTCAGAAAAACGAAAACACCGCGTCATCTTGATTTTATTATATAATAAAATATCCGCCTATGCGGTTAGGTTATGTTATTCTTATTATACAATAATTAAAATGTTAGTGTAGTACAAATTGGTATTCTTACACGAAAATGACAAAATAAAATAACAAATAAAAATTACGAAAATTTAATATATATAATATATATATATATATTATATTAAATTAAAAAAACATTAATTTTTGAATGGTTTGGAATAATATTTGGAAATATATTTAAGGAAATATTGTTTATAAATTATAATATTATATTAATGTCATACAACAAAACGCATTGATTGCGACGTATCGATATGACTGCATTGTACGAACAATAATATCATAAAGAATTTATATATGATTATTTATCATCTGTAATCAAGTATACTATAATAATATATTATTATGTTTAAACACTTACAATACACAATTTCTAATTTGTTATGCGATTTTTTACGTTGAACTCTTATTAGTAGTTATATCTTAAAATATGCATTTCTATCTATAGCACGTAACGTTTCAAAATTAATCTTTGCAGTATTAAACAATTTATTTTACGACTTAACGAGTATACAGTATACGAGTACTCCATATTCATTACTCGTACTCGTTCTAAAAAAAGTGAAAATATTAAAAATATTATATGGGTATAAAGCTATAACAGTATAAAGTAATACACATTGACATTATTAATATTTGTTTATACAAATAATGTATTATATACTTAATATACAACGATATTAGAAATAAAGTATCTTAATAACTATAGTAATATTATATTTTAATATTAATTAAAAAAATCTCCGTAACTACATAATGATTTCGAAGTGAACTTGTGACTGAGTGCCTATTATAGATAATAATGTAATTAGATTACATTTACATTACTTACGAGTTACGAGTATACGAAATTATTACTTTATCATTTGAATTAATATTAAAATTTAGAACTCAATTATCAATAATTTAAATAAAAATTATTAAATTATATATAGGTAATAGACTAATAGGTATATATATATTATTACCTATAATCAATAAATCAATTGTAAAAACGAGTTCCGGAAAAAGTGGTTTTATAAATTATGAATAATATTATTCCTTAGGTTTGGCCGGTTTACAATATCAATACAATCTTCAGGTCATATACCTTATAATATTTCGTTCAAATTTCCAGTGCCTACTTTATTTAAATAATTCAGATCTAAAGATTTTGCAAAATTATTTATTTTTAATACGGCCAAATAATTGAATTTCAGTACAGTTATTATGCTAAACATTTTCATTCAATATAGAAATTCTATTCATAAGACAGTTTCGAATAGAATAACCTTATTTAAAATATTCATTTTCTCAAAAATATATTATTGCCATTGAATTTCTGATTGTTTATATAAGCACGCTCAAATCTTCAATAATAATAAAAAAAAAAAATATTAATTATATAAAAAATACCTTTATAAATCACCGATAAAAACATTTCATTTGTCGAATGAAATTTCTAATGTTCAAGTATATACGTTATAGAACATTGGTATACTATACGTATATTATTATAGATTTCAGTCGTCTACTAGTTTTAATTTCCATTTGGTATCGAATATCGATTACAATATAATTAAAATAGTAAAATTATATTTTATATTATCTATAAAAAAAAATAGTTGCCTGTAATTAATAAAAATTTTAAATAAAACAATTTATTCGTATACTAATTTTAAAACTATCTTTTACATTACTACCTATATAATTTGCATTTTTTATCTATAGGTAACCAGAAAGGTAGGACGGTAGGTACCACCACTAAGAAAAATCAACAAATTAAAATATTTTGAACATAAATTACAATTCGATTATCTAATTTATTCGTAGGTTCATAGATTCTCATGACACCATTATAAAGAAAAAAAAGGTGATTCAAATTACGATTATATTTTTCACTAGATATAGTTTATTGAAACATTGTTTTTATCTGTTAAACAATTTAACTTTAGTATATAAAATGGGTATAAATATTTAATATAATATTATGTGTCATTTTTATTGATTCTTAAATTATTATAATTGTTTTATTTGTTTTAAGTACTGACACTTTAGTACCGACAGACGACATAGTACGTACTTAATACCTCTCCTGCAGTGGCTATTAAAATGAGAACAATCTAACGTGATATATTTTAAAATTGTTTAGGGGATTGATTGAAATATTCTATTCGTTATAGTACCTACTCAAACTTTGTTTTGATTTTAACAGAAACATTTTATTTATCAATGGACATCAATATCAAAATATTTAAATATTAATTTTAATGCTCATGACACGCCTTTGTAGGTTATAACCTATAACGCATCTATAATTCTTATTTCTATAAAATACTAATTTTACAATTTTTTTTCTCTAAATTTTAAAGAACCAATTTAATTACATACTCGTATTATTCATTATTAATTCGACACGAATCTCAAAAACTGCAATAAGATGCTGTCGTGATTTATAAGGAAATTGATACGATAATTTTTTATATTAACTTAGAAGCTTTCGGTAATTCACTGCAACATGGTTCACATATGCATACTTAGCTTGTTTTAAAAATATAAACTAGAAGTCTATAGAAATAATATCATCATCCAATGGTTATCGTCGGATCTGAGTCTTCTTCCAGTGTTATTCTTATTATAATATACAATATGGATTTGAACTTAATATACGCGCATATACGCGCATATACGTATTATAATATTATTATGTTTTTTAATAATAACAATAATAATAATAATAATAATAATAATAATAATAATAATAATAATAATAATAATAATAATAATAATATTGTGATTATTTTTCTCTCTCGTCCACGTTATATTTTTATTATTATTATTATTACTTATCCGTCTCTCGTGGGCTCAATCTCTGTCTTCGTCTCTTTTTTTCTCTCTCTAGGCGCCCTCTTTCTCTCTTTCTCGACACAAGGGCGAAGTATGTCAACACCGTGTAAACGGGGCGTTGGTTTTAGTCTCTCGTGTGTACACATACATACACATAATATTATATTCACACACAGGTACAAACGTACCTACATTACGTCTAGGTATATAACACGTATCTGGTATATACCTGTATAATATAATATAATAATATAACATCAGCTGTTCTCGTCGGTTATCCTGTAACCGGCACTTGCTCGCGCTGTAGTGTAGAGATATATACCTACCTATCTAGTATCTACCTACCGCCGCCGATGGTAAACTGGTTTTCGTTCTCCGTCTCTGTCTGTATAATATAATATATTTTCCCTTCGGCGCGCCGGCCGACGAACGTTGTTGTGGTTACTGGTTAGTGGTTAGTAGTGCTTAGTAGTTTCAGTTTAGTACTTCGTGATCCTCCGACTCTGGTTATTGAAAGTTTTGATACGTTCTCGTCCGGCAAACTCTATCGCGTGTTTTTAATTCATTAATCGGTGTTGTTTGCCGGATCGTCGTTATTTATTTATTTATTTTTTTAATCAAAGTCTTTCCGAATAATATCTGTTTTTTTTTTACTTTTTCACTTCGGATAAACAATCCCGGTAACAACATGTGAGCTCTGTCGATCTGCTCGGCGGCAAGCAGATCACTAAGATTTCTTACACCCGGGCACAACCATATTAATATTGCCGCCGAACCCATTTGAACTCTGCCAACAACTGTTATGTAGGTACACTCTTTTATTTTTGATTATTATTTTAGAAAATTATACAATAGTATAGTTCGTTCACAAAATTAACAAACTCACTGTTTAAATTGTGGTTAGGTTCAATTTAATTATTTTTTTATTTACAAAACATTAATACTTAACAATATTTAACACGTATACAAATATAAACATGTTTAAACATGATTAATAGTAATTAATAGGTATTGCTATATTAGTAAATAATTATTATTTGACTTCAAAATCAAAATATTATGGAAATTAGTATAGTGTTTTAATTAAAGTAGTCGCATCTCGCATGGTGAATAATGTGGGGCTCGTGGTTGTGGGAAACAATCCAAGTTCAATCATGGTCATTCATGGATTTAAATATTATATGCTATGAAATTGCAGATTTTGGTCATTTAATTTTTTGTATATTATATTAACACTTAAAATATTACAGATGAGATTGTCGTAAGAAAACAGACACAGAACATAATATTTTGAATAAAAATGTATCATAAATTCATAAACTCTTATTTTCGTTAAAATTGAACTATTGGATCATTTTATTTTTCAGTTCTCATATACAGCATTATTATAAATTATAATTTACAGTAACCAATAAAATTTAGAATATTTAATATCTAATACCTATGTTGTATAAATTAAAACGAATACTGAATAAATATGAATAAGTTTCCATGTATCAATTAAAAAAATTACAGAGCACTTTACATTAACCAATTTTTTCAATCATTTACAGTTTTATTTTACCTATATAATATAACACATTAAGATACACAATATTAAGATATTATTTTTAAATTAAAAATATATTAAAATTATTGATTTTAATTTTATACCTGCATTGTATATTTTATTCACGTGTTATAGTTGGTTTAGGTTTTAGTAGGTTTTATTTAATAAACAAGTATTTTTATACACTCAATTACAAAGGTGTCTAAAAATACATTGCTCGATCTTACATAGTAGGTACACTTGACCGGTTTATTATTAAAATATTAAACGATACTTATTCCACATAAAAACCGTTCAAAATAGTATGGGTCGGTACTATACAGTATACACATAATATTCCTAAATAATGAATGTAAAATGTACATTTTACACAAACACTGTCAATAGCCAATTATAGTTTGGTATTGTAATACGGTTGAAACAATTAACAGCGGTTCGTATGTTATCGTATTGAAAAACCAATAAATTGTGAATTATTAACGCGTAAAAAAAAGAAAAAAATGTACGCATATTATAACGTATAGTATACAACGTTTTAAAATTTTTTCATATTTTCAAGGCACAATGTCACTCGACCTTAAATAGAAATAACATTTTTTTTTTTTTTAACGTAATAAAATATGCGATAATTACATAATTTCTTTTATAATATTTAAATAGATTATAGTAATATTAGATAACAATTAATTTTAAACTAAACTACAGCAGGTGTCAAGGTCCAGTGGGTTTTGTCCATATAAATGTAAAAAAAAAACTGTCTACAATGTATTCTTCTTGAATGTTTTTTGACGGTTAAAAAACGGTCAAAACTGCGCGCGTATACGAGACACGTGTTCAAATATTATTATTTTATTAATACCACTTGGACAGTAAATTGTTTCCTGCAATTATTATATTATCGTGTTATTAAATAATTTCGTGTCTCCTAGAAACTCGCATAAAAAATGACTTTATTATTACAACTACTTTGGTGTATAAATATTTTTAATATAATGACACCATTGTCCATTGTGTGTTGTACGTATATGAATAACGTCTTCGCAACCAACGTGTTTTTTTTCTCAATAATATTCATTATTCTAAAATCATGTTCCAGTGATGGTCTTTTGACCATTGAGTTTCGACCAAGAGCATACGCAAATTTTGTTACAAAGATTATTTATGTTTGACCAACGTAATAAATGGATGATGTGTGTGTGTATTATACAGGAATAATAATAATTATGTTTATGTACCATTGATAACGTACACACATAATATTATTAAGATGATCGTTGCTTTTAACGGAACACCCAACTTCCCGACTAGTTTATGTATATAAGTATAAGAATAATAATAATAATAATAATAATAATAATAATAATAATAATAATAATA
>JAIUCT010000023.1:902963-943250 GCA_021307375.1 Tetraneura akinire
CCATACCATACCATACCATACCATACCATACCATACCATACCATACCTTTTTATCAGTCTTTATTTTTCTTATTATAATATATATTTATTATTTAATAAGGGTACAACAAAAACAATTTAAAAACAATTACAAATATAACAATTATACACATAAATATTCAATACATAATAAAAAAAAAACGATAAAACATTATAATATATTAGCGTCGAACATTGAAATTTCAAACGTAAGATGCATTTGCATAATGCATATAGTATCAGTAATATCTATCCTACTTACGCGGCCATTTTAGATAAGTAAGCCAGCGCTCCCAGTGTTATTTATTTATCCCAATAAGGTGAAATATGCATTTAATAGAATAGTCAGAAAAGTTTATTTTATAATCCATATTTCAATTATTTATATAAGTACCTACCAACACTGTGATAAACGAAGAAGCCATATGTTTTAAAGTGCACTCTGAGACCATAGAAAGTTAAATAGTTATAAGTGTACAAAATCCTCTAATAATGTTTCCATATAAAAGTAATACGTGTTATGCAACATTCTACATAGTAAAAACAGGGCAGGATAAAATATGTAATATAGATATATTCATAGGCGTGCCAGACATTATTCGTGAGAGATAGTGCATCATTTATTTTACTTACTACAACTATACGCAATTGAGAATAGAAAGCAGCGGAAAAAATTATAAATTGTCTCCATATTAATTAAGGTTATAACAAGTTGTGGCGTACACATATTGGCAGGGTTGCCTGCACTGCTTTGGCTGTGACCCGCACTGTCGTCAATTCGTCATGTCTCATGTTCTCTACGATTGTCCGTCTATCGTTTTTACGCGAGTTTTTGTTCGTTCTCGCGAAATGCAATAATATTTTTATGTTTATAAAACTTCCTCCGTTTATTAGTATTTGTATTATAACGATTATTACGGTAATGAATATTTGTTGTACCTACATTTTATTAATTATTTTTGTTAATCATTTGTGCATAATACCTATTTGTTTAATTTACAAAGTTTAATAAAAACACATTTTTAAGTGGAATAAAACACGCGTTTTAACACCCCCACATTGGTGACCTCGACGTGATCATGGATGATGGCGACGGAGATTTGCTCAATTTGTGATAATCAGGCGTTTGGGTTGTACAGTCACCGGTGATTATGCCCAGTGGCTGCATCGGACTCAGAAACGTGGGTGAATGTCCTTCAATAATCTTACTGTTTAACTGTTGATGTTGCATTTTCAATAGCATCAGATCATCGGCGCTCTGATGTATGGCCTGCAGCATTTTCATGGGCCTGACGTTGGGTGGAGACGGCGTCTTCCCGTGGACGGCTGCATTGGGAATGGTCACCACGGTGATCATCGCTTCGTTACTGTTGTGTATTCATCTTTATTCATATTTTAAAAAAAACATATAATTATAATAAACTTATAAACTTATACAATGTTACAAATACATACAGGTGTTACCTTCATAAAGAACATTATAACAAACTAAACAAAAAGTAACAACTTACTGACTAAAAGAACCATTACCAAAATTTTAAGGTTAAGAAGTGAAGTTGTAAACACTACAGTTACCAACATCACTGTGAAGTGATGGCGACACGAACTGGTTCCAGTAGTAACTGCCGTCGCCACTGTTGGCGCCCTGTTGAGTTATCTGTAACTGATACTGTAGCCGGTTGATAAGGTTCGTCTGCATCACGTGATGATTTTGTAACGTGCTTAGTGTGGATTCGACGGCAGCCAGATCCTTCTTAAGTACAATTGGATTGCCGTTGTTATTTGCCATCGCAGTGGCGGCAAACTGGGCCACGGCAACTTTTGTGTTTTGTAGCGCCTCCAATGTGACGTGATGGCCGCCGTTACTAATGATCCCGGGCGAGCCATTGGAAGCCGCGGCCGCGGCAGCAGCCTGATATGCGGCCAAAGGGAATCCTACGGATTGATCGTCAGCGGTGGCTATTTCGCCGATGCTGGAAACGTCGTCGCTGCTGTTGTCCGGCAAGCCGCCGCCGTAACGACGGTTGTTATTCTCTGCGTCTTCGTGCACTTTGTTGTCATTATGATTGTTGTTATTGTTGTTGTTACTTATGTTTATGTGACTGACGACACGGTTATTGCGATTGATCCGTCCGTTCATGAGATCTGCGACCGTCTGGTGCGCGGACTGCACGCCAACCGTTCCGACGTACCTACGTCCGTTGCTGCGGTAGTCGTCGACAGCAACCGCCGTATTCTCGTCGTACATGTTATCGTCCCCGTCAATGTCTTCGTCAATAACGTCTTCGTCCTCGTCTTCCATGTCGTCGTGATCGTTCTGATAGTCGTAATCTCCGGACGCGGATACGCGGCTGGCCGCCATGCCAGTGTGCAGCACGCACGTTTTGTTGTGTTCCGAAAGTTCGGAAAAACTCATGAATCCCATCGCGCACTGTCTAAACGTGTTGGACGATTTTCTCGGGAATTTCTCACCGTGCACTGGACCAGTATCCTCGTCGTCTTCGTCGTCTGAGGTCATCGACGCGGCTCCGTCGTCGAAGCGTCTTGTGGATGTGGATACGTGGTGTCCGTTCATGACGGCTGCAGTGGTGGCCGTGCTTGGTTGTTCAGCGCAGCACTCCTCGTCGGAACCGTCCTCGAGGACCTTGACCGGTCTGGACTGCTTTCTGCGGGATATGTGGACCGCGGTGCCGGAGCCCTGTGTCTCGCCACGACGCGATACGAACGTTATGGAACATGGTATCAAACCTAACCCGGAAAAAATCGCTGTAATTAAACATTACAACAAACCCTAAACCGTTTCTGAATTACGACGTTTCCTAGCTACTATGAATTTTTATAGACGATTCATACCCAAAGCAGCACAGACACAATCGATTTTAAATGATTATTTAAAAGGTTCAAAAAAGAATGACAAACGCCTGATCAACTGGACAAATGCTGCGGATCAAGCATTCGAAAAATGCAAACAAGACCTTACAGAATCTTCTCTCCTAATTTTTCCAGATAGTAAAAGTATTTTATCGATCATGGTCGACGCGTCTGATACGGCCATGGGAGGTGTATTACAACAACGAACGAAAGGCGATTGGAAACCGATAGCATTTTTTTCAAAAAAATTTAATTCCACGCAAAAACGTTATAGAGCTTATGATCGCGAATTATTGGCAGCATATTCAACGGTAAAACATTTTAAATATATGTTAAAGGGCCGAAATTTTATTATATATACGGACCATAAGCCTCTAACTTTCGCGTTTTCTCGAAATACCGATAAATGTTTACCACGACAGGCAAGACAATTGGATTTTTTGAGCCAATTTAGTACCGATATTCGATATGTTAAAGGTTCAGTTAATATTGTTGCCGATACGTTATCACGTTTAGAAACCATAAATGCACCATCTTCAATCGATTACGAACAATTGTCACACGAGCAGTCCATAGATAATGAATTATTATCGTATATTAATTCTAACACTACATCGTTACGACTCGAATACAAAGAAATGCCTACAACAAATACTAAAATATATTGCGATATTTCTACTGGTACACCACGTCCACATTTAACAGAAAATTTTCGACGGAAAGTTTTTGATAACTTACACGGATTATCGCATCCAAGTATTCGTGCCACAATTAATTTAATTCGAAAACGTTTTGTTTGGCCTAATATTAACAAAGATTGCGCAAATTGGTCACGTTCTTGTATACAATGTAAAAAATCTAAAATCCAGCGCCATACAGTGAGTCCAGTGGGTAAATTTGGTTTACCTAGTACCAAATTTTCACATATTCATATTGATCTTGTTGGTCCACTTCCAGCGTCGCGCGGTTATAGGTACTGTTGAACTGTTATAGATCGTTTTTCGCGTTGGCTAGAAGTATTTCCGCTTAAAGACATTAACACCGAATCTATTTTACGCGCACTATATGATAATTGGATTACACGTTACGGAGTTCCCGAAATTGTCACTACTGATCAAGGTCGGCAATTCGAATCAAAATCATTTTCGGATTTTGCACGGGATATGGGATTTAGACGACAGCGAACGACACCTTATCATCCTGCAGCTAACGGAATGATCGAACGGTTACACCGTCCACTGAAAGCGGCGATTAAATGTTATAACACCGAACGGTGGGTGGATGTGCTCCCAAGCATATTATTTGGTTTTCGCGCAACCCTCAAGGAAGATATTTCAACTACGCCATCCGAAATGGTATACGGAGTACCCTTGCGTTTACCCGGAGTATTTTTTTACGCGTCCAAAACGAACACCGATCCTATTTCATATCAAGCTTCGTTAAGAAATATTATGAACGAAATTCGACCGACTTCAACGTCCAACCACTGTACAAGAAAAATTTTTGTTCACAAACATTTAAGTTCATGTACACACGTGTTTCTACGAAAAGATGGACTGATGAAATCTTTAGAACCACCGTATGAAGGACCATTCAAGGTATTAAGCCGAAACGATAAAGTATTCATGTTACGAATTGGGTTAAAAAAGACTTAGAGTTTCCATTGATAGACTCAAACCGTGTTTTTCAATCGACCAGCCGACTCCACAGACAATCGATGACCACACAAATTCACAATCGATTTCACAGACATTCAACAATCAGCCAGATCCAACATCGACAACAAGTGAAGGAAAAAGAACTCGTGCAGGAAGAATCGTTAGATTTCCTGCCAAGTACCTTTGAGTCCTGTAGCGTTACACTAGAGGGGGAGTAATGTGGCGTACACATATTGGCGGGGTTGCCTGCACTGCTTTGGCTGTGACTCGCACTGCCGTCAATTCGTCATGTTCTCTACGATTGTCCGTCTCTCGTTTTTACGCGAGTTTTTGTTCGTTCTCGCGAAATGCAATAATATTTTTATGTTTATAAAACTTCCTCCGTTTATTAGTATTTGTATTATAACGATTATTACGGTAATGAATATTTGTTGTACCTTGTACCTACATGTTAATCATTTGTGCATAATACCTATTTGTTTAATTTACAAAGTTTAATAAAAACACCTTTTTAAGTGGAATAAAACACGCGTTTTAACACCCCCACATAAGTTTATATTATTTTATTGGTTAAAATCAGTTGAATTATCATGTTTAAAAAAATATTCATAAATTACAATTTTCAATAAAATTAATAAATTAAAACTTATTTATTTTTAAAAAATAATTCCTGTTTGATTTTGCAGGTAGTGCCTGGCGCCTGGGTAGGTACTGTAAGCATTATCCGAGGGCACACCTAAATATATATCTAGGCACACCTTATAATATGTTATCTTCTAAAATATATAAAATTATATAGTCGGTATTTTCACCCAAATATAGTACCTTTTTTTTCTTTTTTCTTGTAGTAATATGGTATAGAACAGCATTCAATTTAATTATACTTTAGATATATTACATTTACCATTAATGAATAAATTTAATAAATTCATATTTGTATATTACTTACAATGTACCCACTATGATCAAAGAACTATTATTACTACGTGTACCAATACAATCAATACTACCAATACAATCTAAAACTAAATTACGACTAAGTTATACGAGTAACAGCTATCCTATATCCCTATACTCCCTTTAAGAATAATATTCACTATTTATTGTTATTACTATATGTAATTAATAATTATGCTATTAAGTATTTAAGTTACATAATATTATTATAAGATAAAAGAAAAAAGTTCTCTAGAGTAACTGTAGTAGGTATTATATTAATTTTTAAACCCTGCTAATTAGCCAGATGGTGACATTTTATTTTTAAGAATTATATGTATATTGTTGCTATTTGTGGAATTATCCATATTTATCCGATACGTCAGAACCAAAATCAAATATGGATAATTCCGCAAAAATTAAAAATGTTATTCCAATCCATGAAAGTTTTAATCAATTAATATTAGTATATACGTATATATTAATATATTATATAATATATAATATAAATCTCCAAATAATAAAGAATGATGATAAATCATCTCATATTAAAAAAAAAAAAAACGATTCTGGTGTCAACTTCACTCAAATATCAGTAGGTATTGATTAAAACGCCACAGATATTCATTTACATTTAAATTTTAACGTTCCAAAATTTTATCGCATAATGCCATAATACATTAAGTACATTGTACATATATGAACACCTAATAAAATTTTCAAGTCCCTAAGTTTAATATAAATGCCCATAAAATCCCTAAATGAGTCCTCTAAATGCCCATATTTGATAGAACCTCGCTAAAATCGATTTTTTCAAATGAGATGATTTATCATTGAATTCAAATTTTAATCAAAATTCACTACTATCCTCTTTACACCTGTATCCCTTCCACAGCAATAATAGTTTTTCTTATTATACTTTAAACAGCTATAAAATAAAATAAATTATTATTGTAATATTCACAATAATTTAAAACTGAATTAAGCAATATATATTTGAGCTTCCATAAAATTTTTTGTCCTTATATTAAACATTATTGTAAAATAATGCGTAATTATAAGAAGAGTCCATATGATTAATATGATGAATATCGATTTTATCAAAATTTAAACTTTAAACATCTATAAAAAAAAAAAAATGAGACTTGAGATTTTTTTAATATTTTGGAAATACGTTAACCAATATGTAAGTACACTTCAATAAAATGTTCAATTTTTTGTTTTTTTTTTATTAATCATCATTATTATAAAAATATTGAAAAATAATAAGAAGAATCGAAGGATTCTTTGATTTTTGATTAAACTAAAAATATCAACTTTAAATAACTATAAAAAATTGAGACTTTTGATTCTTATAATATTTTAGTGACATGTTAAGTACCTATTATGTGAGTATATATCAGTATAATTTTCAGACCTTGAGACTCAAAATTGTCAATGTTATCAAACATCATAGAGATAAAAATGAAAATTATAGGAAATATTCAAAGTTTTATATTTTTAAAAAAAATTAATGTAACTGTTCCAAAATTGTATTGCTTATGGAAAGTATCTATGTGAACATACATTACAATTTTGCATTTTTAAGTCTCTAAGTTAAATATTGAATGAGTTTTCGTAAAATATTAAAATCGATTCAGTATTCGTGATAAATGCAGTATGTACTGTTGATTTTAAAATTTTGTATGTATATGTAATAAGTTAAATTTTCATTGACTACTTATGTATACTATATTTTATCAAATTTCAATTAAAAATACACAAAATATTTTTAAGTTTATAAATATAATAGATTAAATATTAAATCATTACTAATGCTGTAATTTTTGAATAATTTAATTTACCTATACTAAAGGACAACCTCATTGTGGAGAGAAAGTTGCTATAGGTTTTATAGTGACAGTAACTTAAACAATATATACCTATAACGAGTAAAGGTCACATGTTTCCGTAATTTGCATTCTGCTTATTGTAATGATCACCGTTACTGCTACGATTTATTGTATAGGCACTAGACAGTAATGTTATATGAATACATAAAATAATTTTAAAACTGACAAGAATTAATCATAACATGCTCGCGTTATATGCATATATAATATATACAAATTTAATGTGCTATTGTGCTTGAACTTCTAAGTTTAAATATTTTATATTAAAATTAACATACATAAATACATTTACGAATAATTTTAAATCATATCAAACAGTCATATTATAATAAAATATTATACAAAAAAAAAAAAAAAAAAAAAAAAAAAAAAAAATACTATGTGATTATATAATGTATTGTATTATTTTACATTTTTACATGCTATAATAATACGAGTACATACAAATCAAATGTCTGTTTGTGATTTTATTCCACTTCAAAAACGTTCAATTTGTTTCTCTTTGGTCTATAATAATATTACAAAATCAAAAGCATTCAAATATATTATAATTATTTATTTATTATAGATAACAAATTAACAACGTATATATAACAGTAATATTTTGTAATTTATTTACAATAATATACCTTTTAAGCGAGAGCTTTGTCTACACTATTAATTTTAAACCTAATCCTAATGATATGTATTTCGTAAGAAAAATAGGTAATAATATAATATAAAATTTAAAAAATTTAAATCTTAAAATTATTTTCGAATAGATTATTATGTACCTACTGTTTGTTGAAATGTAATTTGTAGAATAATTGAATTATAATTATATTATATTAAATTTTTTAATACCTAATTAAAATATTATTTATAATTTTATGATTTATTCCTGGTCAGTTTTATTATTTATTGGAGTGCTCAACAATATCAAATTATTAAATTTAAACTTTTGATACTAATGGCACCTGTAACAGAATTAAACAGTGTAGGTATCAATGTAGAATTTAAAATTAAAAACTAAACTGAAGATAAATAACAGTTATTTTTTTTTTTTTAATTCGATTATTTAGATAGATCACTTTTATATTTTAAATATTTAAGCCGCGTTTTAGAAAAGATCAATATTATTGATTGATTCGTAAAAATAAGTATTTCTTGTAATATATATAATTTATTATGACTAGTCAGTAGTCACAAATAATAGAATAATGAAAAGAAGTTAATATACCTATTAAATTAATTACGTTTTTTAAAATCAACTGCCTAGTCTAGATATATTCGCTATAAATTTAGCTATTTTTTACGACTATCATTACATTTCGTATAGTTAAAATAGATGTCATAAAGATTTCCAAATAATATACTAATTAACCTAAGTACTTTATAAATAAAATTAATAAATTATAATAATTATTTATACTGAGTTTTATCATTTTTTTAGGTAGTAACATACTATTGAACTATATTTTAAGTTTCCAAATGAAATTAGAAAGTCATATTTTTTTACTACTATAATTAATGATTTTAATACATAATAATATTTGAAATTATATTTTCACGTCAAATGACACAGTCTAAAGAGGTTGGGATAATTATTATCTTTTTGTAATAATGATAAAAATATTCAATGTCAATTTTTTAAGTATTTTAATTTGAAATATTAAGAACTTTCTTTTCCTCGACAAAGTTAATTTTACAGAAACCGGTAGATAACGAACAATACACATTTTTTATTTATTTATTTTACATATTACATGCGTGTATCACTTTTGGAATAATTTACTTGAAATAAAATGTAAGAAAAAAATAAAAATATAGGTTTTTCTTCGTATCATATTTCATTTTGGATTAATATATTATTCGGTAAACTCTGTTGTTTAGTAAAATATACCACAGAACTTTAAATTAATTAACATATTAAATTTGTTTAAAATTACTTTTGCCGAATAATAAAATGTTAACGTTAAAATTATTCGCCAAGTTCTTTTAAGAGACTGTTGACCTAAAATTAAAATAGCCCACCCAGCGAGAAAACAACAACACTTCCCTTTGTTTTAAATTTATACAATTTATAAGTTATAACTATTCTTGTATGTGGATATAATTATGATATTATAATGTAGCTTTGATGTTGTCTTCATTTTAATTATACGTAGATTCATAATAAATTAATAAATAACATTTCATTACGTTATTACTTATTAATATTAAGTTTAATTATTTTAATAGATGCCTGGTTTGAAAATTTAATTTAATTTGACAAAAAACTATTCTATTATTTAAGTATAGGTACCTAGATATTATTTATTAAAATGTTTATTACAATATTGAATGTGTGAAATAAAGACGTCTATAGATTGACGTCGGGTATCAGGGTCATATTTTAATCTGTATTAAATTAAAAGCGTTTTAAGACAATCAATAATCAATTTATATATATTATGCACGCCCTTAATATTGTACATAATTGTGACAGTCACAATCACATATTCACATCAAACGTTCAAGGTTTTTAAACTTTCCAAGTCGTTATAGAAGAAATATTTATATAGTTAATATAATTAAATTCATGACTTGCTACAGTAAAAACGATACATTTTTGTATAATTTTGGATTGCCAATGCCTACTTAGTAGTTACTTACAAATCCTATAATATGAAATTGAATATTTTTTTTTTTCATATTAATTAATTTAGGTGTCGTTAACAATTTGATTATTTGTTTACTATTTGTAGTCCAGAAACGAGACAGTCCGGTTTGTGTGTAATACTCGATGCTCAACGAAGCACTTGGAAGGCGACCAAGTGTATCATGCACAAAGTGTTTGAAATATTAGACGTGAATATTGGCGCGATGGTCATCGTCAGGTCGGATGTGTTTTGGGACAAGCAACGAGTAGACAATTGCACAAAATCTAGGACCGAAGGAGAAGTATGCGTTTACCTATATTATATTTTATATAAAATAATTATTAGGTACCAATTTATATATTTATATTATACTATAATCTGTACAATTTTATGATATATTTATCGTTTTGTAGCCGATTTTCGTGCCATTGTCTAGAATTCACAAATACGTTTCGCAAGATCAACTGCCAGTGGATCTAGGCGGATCTTGGACGTACAACCACGAACAATGGATACACAATCGCATAGTAAGTAGAAAACGAGTTTCTGGCTTATAGACATTTTAGTAAGAAACGGTTTTGAAAGGATTAAAATATAATAAGGTTTCATTAATTTGGTACAAAAAAAAAAATAAATAAATAAATAAATAAATAGTAGCGCTAAACAAAGTTAAACTATAAATCTATAATCCATTAAATGTTAAAACTTAAAACGCTTCACGTGTACCAATCATACCAACTATAATTCTATAATTTATAATATACTTAAACCTATATTATGCACTCGCAAATGGTAATAATACGAGTATAACACCTATATGGCTATATGCCATATAGTATAGGTATTGAACAGTAGTTTAAATTTGATGAATTAAAATTTTGTGCTTTCGTCTGTAGAGAGTCGAAGAGTTTATCAAAAATTCAGTAAATGCCGTGTCCGACATGGAAAAACTCAGACAACACTTGACGAATAACCAAGACTTACTCAAACATAGTACTGCTGACATCGTGTTGACTGTGTCCGGTGAAAAGTTTAACATCGTCATTGACCACGTGAAAAAGGTATCACAGTCCGGACAAACGGTGTGTCAGAGGATCGAGAAAATATACTCGGATCAAGGGCAACCGTTTCCGCAAGACGTTTTGGACACTAAAGAAGCACTCGACCGATACATGAGAATACTTCACGACAAAATGTTGATAGTCGTCGACTGTTGGAATGGCGTGCAAAAAAAAGTGGACAATATTAAGGTACATATAAAAAAAAAATAATTTTTAAAATTCTGTTATCGACCTACCGTTGGGACCGTTGGGACGTTGGGAGTATGGTTCTTGAGTCTTGACGCTTTAGTTGTTGCATTAAGACAGATTTTTTTTTTTTTTATCCAGGAAATGCGATATTTAGAACAAGGCATTAAACAGGTCATCAATTGGATTTTGGAACCGGGCGAGGAGATGTTAAACGGAAAACAACAAGTAGGATACGATATCGTGTCGGCGGAAGAGTATAAAAGAAATCACGAAGCGTTTGAACTTCAGTGCCGGGTAAAATATTAAATACCTAATATTAATTTTTTTATGTATATTTTTTTAAAAAACTTTAATAATATTGCTTACGTCTCATATTAACAGGATACCTATGGACATTACGCAGAGCTATTGCACAAAATAAATAATCTGCCCACATTGAATTCTCAGTGTTACAAAGACTTATTGGCCCAACGTGATTTTATGGATTTCGTATGCCGAAGTTTTGCCACTCGGTTGGAGAGGAGAAGAAATTTACTAATAACGTCGGCTCGATTTTTTCGACTAGTCGCCGAGGTAAAATATTAATCATTTATATACTTCAAAGTTTATGATTTTTCTATATTAATATAATGATATTATTATGAATGTGTTTAGTATTTTCAAACGACGAGTGATGTTTACGAAACTTTGGTAATGGGCACTGATATTGAAGCTCTAGAGTCTCCCGATAATACTTTATTACAATTGAAAGAACAACAAGAAAATATAGGTACCTAATTATAATTAAATACCTATACCTACCTATTTTTTTAATAAATTATTTTGCGTTGAACTTATTTTATTATTATTGTTTTCTTTTTTCAGAACAAATTGAAAGAGATTTAGTGAAAGAAGGTGAAAAATTATCGGATATGTTATCAATGCCGGTTAAAAATGCTATGGGTGTTGCGTTAAACGTCGATTACGAAGCAGACATAGTGAATGTATCTGAAATTTTGGAAATGACTAAAGCCAGATGTCAATTATTTTGTGATAGTGTTGAACTGCAAAGATTAACGTTACAACAGGTTTCATATGTACTAAACTATGAGGCGGACGCTTCACAAGTAAGTAGTAATAAATATTATACGTTACAATTATACTGTAACCATTTATTTTTATTTATGATTATTACATATTTATTAACGTATAATCTAAGTACCTATCTAACAAGGTATTTTACAATTTTAATAAAACAAAAAAGAAATTCAAAATTAATAGTAGATAAATGGTTATTTACAATAATTAACAGATTGATTTGTGTATATATTTCAAATATGTTTGTATTTTGTTTATTTTAAATAATTATTACTTACTTTTATTTGTAATATTATTTTAATATAACTACTGATAATTTGTAGGCAATCCAATGGTTGGAAGACTTGTATCATGTTTTGCTCAAATCACATTATCACGTAGGATCTAACACTGAAGAAATACATTCACAAAAAGAGGAACATCAAGCATTCCAAGAAACTGCAAAGGTTTGCATCGACTACTGGTGACTCATCTGACTTATATTTCATTGATTTTATTTACTTAGGGCACATACGACTATGGTTGTCAGTTACTCAACGCTGCACTAGCTTTACGACAATCATGTAAATTAACTGAAACAAGGAATTCTACACTTGCCAACAATTTATGGCAGTCTTGGAAACAATTGGATGATATAAGTCAAGAACAATTGACACGATTACGAGTATCAACTGTATATCACAGAAACGTTGACAAGGTAAAAATTAAAAATTTACAAATATACTGTATAGTATATGTTTAATAATTATATTTATGTATATGGTTTGGTGGATTAAGTATAATGCATAGCACATCCTTAAATCCTTTGTGTTTAATTATAACTGCATATTTCATTATAGTATTGTGGACAACTCAGAGAATTAATGGAGACTGTACAAACAATTCAGGATGAGAATAACAACAATACTAGTAAGCATAAGGGTCGATTGCGTAAGTGTCTAGTGTCAAGAGAAAAAATTTTGTTAGAAGTCGGTCGGACTGTTCGACTGGGACGTATGCTAAAAACTAGACTTCGTGAACCTCTTTGCGTTCAACAAAAGTAAAAGCTTCATATAAATTATTTTAATAGGTATATTATTATTATAAATTTATAATATTGCTTGTAATGGTTCAGGAACGAAGATGTGCAGTACTTAAATGAGAGTGCTGTAGATTCAGTTTGTCAAAAATTATCTACGGTTACTGATCTTGCCGAGCAGTTAGACTTCACCTTGTCAGGGTTGGCTCAGAGTACTGTTACTCACGTATTGGATGACTCTGTCAGAAATGTTACACAAGTGAGTTAAATGATAAAATACATAATTACAATATACTTATAATAACTAATTAATCATATGGTATAATGTATAGGAGTGGTATATAAATTTGAATAAATTAAATGACAAAGATGCAACTAATACGACAAAAATAGAAGACCACAATAACAATTGTAATAGCAGTCGGTCAGACGCTGAAGACTTTGTGACTGCTTCAGATTGTACTGGTACACCACCATCTAGGTCTTCTTCATATCATACTCCCTCTGATGGAGAAGCCACTTCTAATTCACCTTGGTGGGAATTTGATACCATTATTGATGCTGATACCACAATGGATAGCTCAAAATGTCTACAACTGACAGATGAATCTCAACAGGTACACATAAATGTATTATAAAATAGCTATATAATATTTTAAACAATAATAATTATTATAATAGTATAAATTATAGTAAAAATTGCATAATAAATTGTTATTATTAAATGAGTTAATAGTAATTTTATCGCAAGTAAATTACCTATTTTAATTTATTGTAATTTAATTAAATATTACTAAAATACTGCTTGTAAACTTAAGTATATCGTTTCTATAAAATATAATAACGTAACCTATTAATTTATAGGATATTGAAATAAAACCAGAACATGATGAATATGAGTCAGAATCGGCGAATACAAGTGAACTACAAAAGTCTGAATGTGCTGAAATTGAAGAAGATAGTTATTCAATTTTAAATGATCAAATTAGCAACAATGTTAATGATGAAATTATTATTTTACAGAGCCCTGAATATGAATCTGAAACTAATAATAATGATTGTAAATTTTACAAACAAAATTTAGCTAAACGAGCTCTTGCCGGAGTATTCTAATTTCTGATATTTACTATAATCTTCGTTTTAATTTTAAATTATTACGCACCAATAAGACTGGTACAAGACAAAAGTCTTATTTTTAAATTATATTTAAGAAGGAATTATTATTTTCTATATATTTTTAAATGTAATCAATGTAAGCTTAAATCATGTTAAACTGTGAATATTGTAGTCAGATATAATGTTACGACAACAACTATTCACTTTTTTGTATTTTAGTCAATAGATTATTATTTTTAGTATCTAAATTAAAAATATTTTGTATTTATTATTTATTTTTTATAAATAGTCATGTGTTATTTGATTTACTTAATTATTAAATAATAACTTTTTTATAAATAAAATGATTGAATTTATATATCTTTGTTATATATGTATTAAAATCAAACCTAACTTTTATAAATAATACGATACGTTTTTCAAATAAGTATCTTTACTTATGACTAGTTTTAATATAAAAATACATGAAAATTTACAATTTATATAAATTAAAAACATAGTATATAATTATACCAGTGTAGTATATTAGGCAATTAATTATAAAATTATTTTCATTTTAAGTGTACATTTCACCAGATTTTATATGAAAATTAATACTATTATTCCTTAATTACTTACATTGAAATTTTAAATGGATATCAATTGATTTGATAAAAAACGATTCAATATTTTTTACAGTTAAAAAATATATCATAATATTATAATCAATTGATGTTTATTTTCAATATTTTAATTTATATTAATAAAAAAGAAATTATTTTTGCATACAATTATATCAATAATATTATTATAATCACAAATTTTATAGTTTCTGTCCTGTAATACTATAATTAATATCAATAGATAGCACTGAAATACATATACTTTAATTCTATTTAAGTATAAACTCATATAATACTCATTCATTATGAACTCATCGGAGTTTTGTAATTTTAGTTTAGTAGCGACATCAGATCACTACAAGGTGTAAGCTACAAGCTATAATTATTCCATACAAACTATTAATTTTTCGGTCATTACTATTAATATTATTTATTATAATTTGATGTATATTAGATTATAACTATTAGTTACATATTCGACTACCTAGATGCTAAACAACTTAAATTATATAAAATAAATATTTTTTAAAAAAAAAAACATACTTGCATAAATAATTCTTACAAATTAATTTACAGAAATAGAAATATTATAATTACTTGTTATATTACATATTTATATTTTTACAGTATTTATATAAATAAAACTTGTATATTAACACATATTACATTTTTTCAAAAGTTTCTTGGAAACCACAATCACAACTACGTTGATAATTATCTTCTTCTTTGTTGTATATTTCGGTGAATTTATGTACATGAGATTCTATGACTTTAGTGTATAAACTACTTCTAGTTGTCATTCTTAGTTCTAAAATTTATTTATAATTGGAATATATTACATAACAATATTAAAATCACAATAATTTTTGTCATACCTTTCATTCTTTTCTTATGAGTTTTTAACTTGGTGGCTTTTTGCTTTTCTTGTTTTAATTCAATTTGCCGTTCAACTTCTTCCTCAGAACCCCAAACTTCCAATGCTCTTTTTTCAATCTATAAATGATAATATTATAAAATGTTGAAATATTATATTGATTATTAATTATTTTTATTGTTATAGAAATTTCTATAATTTACCACTTCTGAATCTATTTCAAGTTATTTATTTTTGAACACAATTATTACACAAAATAATACAGATTAAATATTATTTTTTCTAATAAAAATTTAAAAATTATATTATTTACTTGAAGTAGAAGATATAATTTCATTTCGCCCCATCTGGAATTATGTGGATTTTTGCTTAAAATATATTTAAGCGGTGGTGGTCGCAAGTCGATATCACAATCTTTTAATACATATTCTTTTTTAGCTTCTGTCCTGGTGATTAATTCAAATTTGTCTTTTCCGTATTTTTCTCTGTATAAAATTGTACAAAATAATATATAAATTCGGAATTATAATTATTGTATGGAAAATTTATTTTTTAAGGTAGGCAGGTAATATTCACTAAACTAATTTATTTTATATTACATACTTGCATCTATCACAAACCGGGTGATTAAAATTAGACATCAAATATGAAACGCCAAATTCTTGGTGGCATTCTATGCATGTAGGTTGTTCTAATTTTTGTATTATTGGATTAGGTCCCAATGCTAATTTAATCTAAAATATATAAATCATATTTATTAAATGTTATAACAATTACCTAATTATAAATAAAATAAAAATATTATATGTTATTGCTATTTCAAAATAAATAATAAATCTGTTTAAATTACTCATATACTTACTGGTTTATTTTTATCTGATAAATTATCTTCATCGAGCAAAAATCCTGCGTCTGTATCAACATATGATTGACCAGTAACTGAGATTTTGTTTTTATCCGTCTTCGATTGTACTGTACATCTTGAAAACACATACACATCATGTTTTAATGATTTAAATTAAATTTAATATTAATTCATACGGTTATAAACAAAATATTTTATTGAACCAATTAATTAATAAAATAAGTATAAAAGTTTACTTTTCATATGGATGTACAATCGGCTTGATTTTAGATTTTTCTTGCCTGATCAATAACGCTTTTTTTCTATTGTCTTCAATTCGTTGTTTTTGTTCCTCTGTTAGTTCCATATTTTTGAACGCGAATTCTGTAATATTAATAGTACATAAAAATGTAACAAAATATTTATACATTTTATACCTATTTTATAAAAATCAATTATATTGTACGTTGACGTTAAAAATAATAATTACATACCTACTTGAATCTCAATATATTATTATACCATAATATTTCAAATATTTTATATAAATTTTCAATAATAATAATTAATTAATTAGTAATTAATAATTAATATTTATAGCATATTTTTACAATTTTTGTTTTGTCTCGTAATAATATAAACTATAAATATTAAATAATAAATAACACTCCACTGACATTAGTTAATTTACTTTTCTTCTTTATTAATAAATATTAATTTATAATATATTGGTAATTCCATAATCTATAGTGAAAGAACTGATCACACCACACAATCACAGATTCAAATAATGACTGATTTTCTAATCTGTGGTTATAGTGTGGTTATAGTATTGAACCACGATTACAGATGTATGATGTATCTGATAGTATCTATAAACCTTGGAGAGAACCATGGTGATAATCATTATCATTTTATCTCGATTCTTTCTGACAACAAGACACTATTTGTTGGTTATGTAATTATCATGTTATTAACACAAGTTTCTTTTTGAAAGTTTTTCGACACTACGACACGTCGATACGTTCGAGATTTGTCAATTTTATTGAGTTTCAGAAGCGAAAAAAATGGTACTCGACTTGGATTTATTCAGGACGGAGAAGGGTGGCAACCCGGAACGTATTCGTGAGAACCAAATAAAACGTTTTAAAGATCCAAAATTAGTAGACCAGGTCGTCGAAGCAGACGGTAAGTGGCGGCAGCTGCGCTTCAAGGCGGACAATTTGAATAAATTGAAAAATCTTTGTAGTAAAACTATTGGCGAAAAAATAAAATCTAAGGAACCGCAAGCTGACAAGAGTGGCGACATTGCAGATAATTTTGATTTAGAAAAGTTAACCATTGATGTATTAAAACCATCGTCGGTTGAACAAATTAAAAAAATACGTGTGCTCATTGATAATGCGTTGATTCAAAACGATAAAGATCTGATTGACATAGAAAAAACGAGAAATGAATCGTTCAAAGAAATAAGTAATTTTTTACATGAGTCTGTTCCAATAAGCAGCGATGAAGATCTTAACGCTGTTGTTGCTACAGTCGGTGACACTACAGTAAAAAAGAAGTACTCCCACGTAGACCTAATTCATATGATCGATGGTGTAGATTCTGATTCAGGAGCTGTGGTATCTGGTGCTCGAGGATATTACCTCAAGGGCCCAGGTGTCTTTTTACAATCTGCGATTGTCCAAGAAGCTTTGCGTCAATGGGACGATAAAGGCTACAAACCATTATACACTCCATTTTTCATGCGTAAGGAAGTTATGCAAGAAGTTGCACAACTTGCACAATTTGATGAAGAATTATATAAGGTAGTTGGAAAAAGTAGTGAGAAAGTTGGCGATAATAATTTAGATGAAAAATATTTAATTGCTACTTCTGAACAACCAATAGCAGCTCTCCATCGTGATCAATGGTTACCAGAATCCAGTTTTCCTATTCGATACCTTGGGATTTCTACATGTTTCCGACAAGAAGTTGGCTCTCATGGAAGGGATACTAGAGGAATATTTAGAGTACATCAATTTGAAAAAGTTGAACAATTTGTTTTAACATCTCCATTTGATAATCAATCTTGGATTTTATTTGATGAAATGATTAATAATTCTCGACAATTTTATGATAATTTAGGTATAGCCTACAGAGTTGTAAATATTGTATCTGGTGCACTAAATCATGCAGCTGCAAAGAAACTTGATTTGGAAGCATGGTTTCCTGGATCTGGAGCATTCCGTGAGTTAGTTTCTTGCAGTAATTGCTTGGATTATCAATCAAGGAGATTATTAGTACGATATGGCCAAACTAAAAAAATGAATGAAAAAGTTGAATATGTACATATGTTAAATGCTACTGCATGTGCTACAACTAGAGTAATTTGTGCTATTCTGGAAACATATCAAACTGATACCGGGGTAAAAGTACCAGAAGTATTGAAGAAATACATGCCAACTAGATATCAAGATGAAATACCATTTGTAAAACCAGCACCAATCAATGAAGAAGAAACAAAAAAACAAAAAAAACAAAAAGAAGGAATGAAAAATAAATAAGAATATTTTAATTATACATTTTTTAACGAGTTTTTTAATTAATTATATTTAACAATTAAATGTATAAAATAATATATCTATATATTTATTTTTTATTTAATTCTGATTTTATTTTTTAATTCCAAAATATTTTACTAGGATGGAAATTTTGTTTAAACATAAATTAATCAAATTTTGGTTTATTATGAGAATAAATCAAATATATTACTACAAATTACTATTAGCCATTTACGATTTAGGTACTTATACAAATTGCTTGCAGCCATTTAATTTAATTATTTGTACTTTGTATATTATATCAAAAATCAAATGAGATCTTGTATCAAAAAAAATACATTTTGTTATGGATAATTTGTAATGTAATTTAGTTTATAATGCGTATTATGTTTAATTATATAAATATAATTATAATATAATATTAAATATTCCTTTATTCAGATATTTAAATATAATGTAATAGTAATGATATTTAATTTTTATATGAGTAAAATTGAGGTAAAATCTGATTACAAAAAAAAATTGATCTTCATTAGTACTTAAATAATATTATTACAATATTGATTTAAATACATGAAATATATTATTACTATTATTCATTTTAATTATAAATTCAAAAGCCACATTCTTTAAAACTCTGTGTATGTAGGTTATATATCGTATACGATGTTATTAGTTATATACGATTATTAAATGGGTTAATATAAATATACAGAATGTTTTTTAAATAAAGAAGGAAATGTAGGACTAATATAAGTGTACTTTATGAGATGAATTAAATACTAATATTTAAAAAAAAAAAAATTCTTTTAGTTACACAGTTTTACTTTTATTGTTATTTATTATAGATCTTTAAATATTTTGTAGTTTTATTTCACATTCAGATACTTACCAATCAAAAGTAATAAATTTAAATAACCAAAATGTATAAATGTTTACTATAATATTTAATTATGATTTATGGGAGTATAATTTAATGTCAAATTAAGAAACTTTCTTCATAATGTTAATTTTGTGTATTGAGTATTAACATTTAGTTATTTTAAATTTAAATTAATGTATAGGTATGTTTAATTCAATTGGTTTATTTTATTTCAGTTTTCAAATTATACCTATAAATAAAAATAAAAAAGATTTCAGAATTCAAATACATACTAAATAATGGTGAAGTGGTGAATAATTACCTAGACTTTATAAATAATTAAAATTAATTGTTTAATTAAAAATTATATTTGGATTATGAATATTTATTTTTGATATACTTACCTACCTATCTATTATCTAGGTATAAATCTGGAAATTTGCAAGGTTGCATAACAATATGATGAATTTAATATGATGTGATCTAAGTTTTGAGTGGGAAGAGTTTAAAATAAATAATTTTGGCACTGTGTCGACGTCGTGTCGTTGTACGACACTTATCTTTTTATAAAATAACAATAATTTGAAAAAAAATAAATAGTTTCATAGAGGTGTCTATACTAGCACTAGCATCAGTGTGTTATGCTATTTAAACGTTTCTAGTTGTTATTGTCTAATATTAATATTGTTATTTGTTTTGAAAAAATAGTGGTAATGAAATTTGTATATTTGATTTTTTTAAGTTTATGTGAAAAAGTTAAAAAGGATGTAATAGGTATAATTTGTGCACCTATAAGTATTTAAACGTGGATCAATACAGAAAATCGTTAATAACAATAGATTCATTTTTCTTACGTACAGAAACAGGTAATGTAAACATTAATTTTATTTATATCTAATCTACCGTTTAAATTATTTTTTATATTAACCGGTGGCGGTAACATATTTATAAGAACACCTCCTAGGTAGGTACCTACCTAATTATTTTATAAACTCTGAGAATTTGTAATTTTTTTTTTTATCTACCTACCTAAGTAAGCAAGTTAAGGTACCTACCTACTTATCTATATTCAATTTTTGTGATGGACATTTTGTTTTTATTAACTATAATATTATAATATGAAGTTTTCACGTGTTAAAACTTTTGAAGATTAGGTAAATGGAATTTATTACCTAATTATAGAATAGAAAGAACATAAATAGTAAGTAAGTACCTAGGTTAGTTGCATGTAGGTTGCAGACGTTACAGTAGATGTAGGTAGTACCTACCTACTTGCTAGTTTTTCTCATGACTTCTGCAAATTAATAATAATAATACCTATTTGGTTAAGTGCCTATATACCTATTGGATTACAAACTATAACAAAACTATTATAACCAAAAATTATTTTAGTTAAAATATTTAATTGTACATATTGTGTTTTCAATTTTTTACTTAACCAGATCTAATAATTTAACCGTTTTTTAATAAAAAAAAAATATTAAAGTTTTAAGATTAATTATTATTTCATAATACGTTTGAATATATTTCAAATTTTAATAATGAATTTTCAAAACCAGAAATTATATAATATATTTTAATTTATTATTTTATTCGTAATATGTGGGTAGTGTTGGATGTATAAGTAGGTACACGTACAATAAAAATACCTGTATAACCTTGTGTTGTAACGTATAGAATAAAATAATAAATTTATTATTTCCAATGGTTAAAAGAAAGTAATAAACAATAATATTATTATTTATTTCCATATGTAATACACAAAGACAATCCAATCCAATCCGAAATTCGTGGTCATTCCATACCTAGGTATTATATCTAGCTTAGTGCTCATTACCATTATAGTACCTAGGTATCTATTATTACAATATTATCTATTGTATATTCGTATTTAGGTAATGATAAATGAGTGTTAATGACCATATTATGTAATTGATATAATAGGTATCTAAGTATCTTTAACAGAATTGATCCATTTGAGGTCTATATATAAGAACGATCTGTACCTGTTATATATTTTTTTATAATTATATTAGTTACAGATATTGTCGTTTTGTACCTATTATAGTTCAAATTTTAAAAACACTTTCGGAATAGGTATCTAGCAAATGGATTCAAATTTTCAAATAGTGGAGAGTAGGTAACCTAACCTAGAGTAAGTACCTACTTGGTTTAAAATTTCAATCTTTTAACCGCATACCGCGTACGACGTTCAAATTTTCAAATAATTAATATTGAAAAAATATATTATCTATGTATAATTTTCGATTATAAAATTATTACGTTAGCGTTAGGTATATATTATAATAATTTTTCGTTTCGGTCTACATTATATTTGTAAATTTATTACATTGAAATTTTATTATATTCAATATGAACGACGTACTCGTATTATTCAATATTTTAAAATATTTTATTTTGTCTTTGAGTTTTTATTTAAATAATTACATGCGTTATAAAATATTATATAAGATGTATTATGAAAACAAAGTGTCTAGCAGTCTAGCCCACTATACGTCATAATGTCACTGTTATTATTAAATAATAAAAAAAAATCCATTATATTCATAATTCACACAATTCTCCCGGATGATACTTCAGAAAAACAAGTAGGTACATTCTTTCTATACTTTTTAGTCCTCAGTTCTTAGTCTTTGTGTAAACATCTACCGGTTCCATTAATTTTTAGGGTTTGTTGTTGTATTTATACAAAACCTCTCTGTATAGTCTATTCAGTATTATTATTTATTAGTTTTGTTTTATCTTCTTATAGTTAATGCGACCAGACATTATTACATTTACATCTTATATTCTACATAAAGTTGACATCATATTCTAATAAATATAATGTATCTTATATAATATTATATCGAACACCGGATTATAAAATAAATAATACTTACGTCTTACGTAATAATTTAATAAATTAAATTTACAACGTTTGGAATATACTTACGCCTACACTATTTTTAAAAAAAACTTGAAAAATTTGTTAGAATCTATAATTTATACATAATATTATTTACTTACGTATATATAATATGTAAAAATAAAAACTAATAATTAATAATACCTATAATAATATGTTTTATACCCAAAACAAATAAATAGGTTATTTCTTATCAAAATTAAATAAATTATATTGCAGTTTGCAGGTATAAAAAATATAATGTAAAATAGGTTTTCCATAAATTGAAATATATGTCTGTTGTCGTTGTGAATCAATTATATCATTAAAAAGTTATTATAGTATTGTAGGTATAAATTATAATAGTGTCGTGTTTTGGAAAAAATTGAATACTTCCAATCAGTGTCGGGAAAGTTCCTTTTTAAAAAGATCTCGTTCAATTCCTCGTTGTTTTCCTAAATAATGAATTCTTTCCAGATCCCTGTTCCTTATTTAAAAAAGGAACTCGTTCTAGATCCAGTTCCTCTAAAAAATGAACTCGTTCCATATTTCGTTCAAATAAAATAATACTATCTATTTATAATGCAAAAATGAAAAAAATAAAACAATAATCAACTACACAATTTAAAATTTCGTACTACACATTTTATTATTCGTACTGCATTATAAAAGTGTCGTAATACACACAATTTTAGGCCCTGGATTTATTTGTTTTTAATAGCCTACGATATTATGCTATGGTGTGGAGAGTCTTTCCATTATTAATACCCAACAATCAACATTAACCAACTAAAAATACCTTCTAGTTAACAACATTTATAAGTTAGAAACAAAGAAAACTATAGGTATTATATTACATTTTATAATAATATAATAATAATATTTATGTTTTATTTAAATTAAAAGAAACTAGGAACTGTGATTTTAGTTCACGGTCCTCAATAAAAAGAACTCGTTCATTTTCCTAGTTCCTTTATTTTTGAAGGAAGCCGTTCCTAGCCTCGTTTTTTCAAAAGGAAATCGTTCCACTCGTTCCAGTAATCCATTCCTTTTGGAACAAGTTCCTTCTCAACACTGTTCCAATTATAATTTTTGTAATACGAGTATTACATATTCATGAACAAACTATTTGTTTTTTCCTTTGTATTTCAATATTATTATTATTTATCTAGTCTACGTGAAACTTTCAATTGTTTTTATGCGTGATAACGTCGAACGTATTCCGACATGTATAGATATTACATTATAATATTATAATTTATAATAATTACTTGTTGCGTTTACGGTCGCATTTCCACGATTCTGTTTTTAGGATTCCGACACATGGCTTATTGTGCGCGAATATACGAGATATCGTACGCTATAAATACGAGGCTGGCTTTTTTTCTTTTTTAATATATTATTATTTTTTTTATTCAATTTCGTAACGGGGCAATCTGCCAGTGAAACTCGTAATGGTTTTTCGAGATACAATATATTAATATATACTGACGCGTTAAAAGTTGTTTCACTATTTTTATAATTTACACATTCGATTTTTATTATTTTTTTTTCTAATACTGGAGTTCCTTATTATATCCCGCGTTTAAATAGAGTATATTTACGCACGTGATAATATAATATCATTTATACACGAGTCGTTCCGACATATGCAACAGAAAGCGCGTATACGTTCGCGGGTATTAGAATAAATTAGTAATCGTAATTATTACGGGCGTGTCGCGCGATTCGAGTATGAAATATATGAAGAAAACTATAGTATAATATTCACCATTCGCGCGAAGTGTTCTAATATAATATTTTAATACTTTTTTATCGTTTACCATAAAACCGTTTTAAAATATTACGAAAAAAAAAAAAAAAAATAATTAAAAAAAAAAACAATATAGTTCGTGTCATTCGATTTTCATTTAAATTTAAATTTAAACTCGTTATTAGGTGTATTATATTACACGCACATTACTATGTGTACAACTTTAAAATATGAAAAGTATACGAATTATAAATTGTAACCAAATTAAATTTTTTAAAGCGTTACCTATATCTTATATTATGTATATTTAATAAATTAATATGAATATTATTTATACAGGTCGTATATAGCTCGTTGATTATTATTCCCGAATAATCATTTTATAAAACACATTAAACGTGTAAACATGTAAATCAATTTTATAGCACGTTTTACATCTTAGTCGTCCATTGTCTAAAAAAAATATATTCACATATATATATATATATATATATATAAATAAATTAGTTATACTTATAATAATCAAAAAGTTACGTTTCTAAAAAATTAACATTATATTTTAGATTTTGCAGAGTAAAGCGAAGAATGTAATATTGGTTTTATAATGATGTTTGCAGTACTGCAATATTTTTTTTTTATATACTAATATACTCGTATATTACGTAAACACTTTTTCGACCAGAAAGTAATGTTGCGATTTTTACGAACAGCATATGTTTCCGGTAGAAATTTTCGAATTTAGCCTATGGCCTTATGCGGTAAAAAAAAACTATCAAAAATGACGAAAAACTGCATTTTTACGAATTTTAACGAAATCGATTTCAATATTTTACCATAATAACTCAGGCAATAGTGAATTTAGACTCGAAAATTTTATTGGATGTTCACATAGGTATAGATACTATGTAGGTGACAAAATTTTTTGATAAAATATACAATTTTCCTAAAATTTTCATTATTATCTCTATAATGTTTGATAAAATTGGTAATTTTGAGTATTAAGGTCTGAAAATTTTAATGGAGCTTTACTCTTATTATATTGCTTGACGCGTTACCAAAATATTAGAAAAATCCCAAGTCTCATTTTTTTTATTTTATAGCTGTTAAAGTTGATTTTTTTAGTGTAATCGATAACAATCCATCATATATGGATTCTTCTCATTATTTCTCAACATTTTACAATAATGTTATGTTAAATAAGAAATTTTATCATTTTATTGAAGCTCAAATACATATCTATTGCTTCACACAGTTAAGGGTGTTTATATACACGTATGTACCTACTTAATATGTGTAATAAAATTTTGGAACTCTTACATTGAAATCTAAATGCAAATGAGTAAATATTAGTTATATATTTTAAATAAAAATGTAAAAATTTTAATCAATATCTACATTATATTATCTGACTGAATTTCGCTCAGAATTGTTTTTCGAATGTAATGATTTATCATTGTATTTAAATTTTAATCAAAATTTAACACTATCCTCTTCACACCTGTATCTCTTCCACAGCAATATTATCAGGTCTTATTTTTAACTATTATATTTATGTGTTTAAAAATTATAATATGGATAATAAATGTCATATATTGTATTGATTAAACTAAAATTTATAGTAAATTGATTCTCCTTTTAATGGAAGAAGTTAGGTCGTATTTTTTTTTTTCTTGTTATCCATCTGCCTAAGTCTCAAGCCCAACTCATTTTCAGTACCTATATTATATATTAATTATTTTTGATTAATTTTTATTATTATTTGTTTATTATTTTAAGAGTGATGGAAAGTGACGATGATTATTATACCGTTTCGGAGTGTTTAAGCTCAAAAGTTTCTTCATACAGTTCCTGCACACCAATCGCTTCTGACCAAGATGAAGATGATGAGGTATAAATAACGTTTCATATTATTATAATATTGTTATAACTTATAATACATCATTTTATTTTCATTAAATAATAAAAAACAACATCATATTTTTATACATTATATAATATTTTAATAATATTGATTTTATAAGAATAACATTATACGAATAATAAATAAAGGTAGGTATATACAATACTTTTAATAAAATATAGGTGTCATCGTGTTGACATAATAATCAAATTATTTTTTATTATATTAGGAGTATATTCTCAAATATTATTTAAATATTATACTAATTGACTATATATTAATTATAATTAATTTATTATAATATTATTAATTACATTTCATTATAATTGATTGATATAAAATATAATATTTAATAGTTTGAAATTTTGTTACATTTATACTATTCTAATATTTCTATTATAATTTGATATTGTTATACTATTATTGGTATATTATAATACATTTTTTTTTTTTTTTTTTAAATTTTAGGTTGTATCTGTATCTTGTTTATAATGTACCTATAGTTAATAATTTAAATTGTACCATAGCTGTATAAGGTAAAACACGATAATAACTGAAAGTCTGAAAAGACGTTAATATAACATAATAATATATTAATATAATATGAAAACAATATTTAATTTTCTTTTAAGTTTATTATTTTGAATATTTATTTTTAGTTCAATATGGATGTTGTTGTACAAGATGTATTAGAGACGAAAAGATTAATGTTTTCTCCAATTCGAGGATGTGTGGTATCGAGTGATTCTATATACAAAGAAACGCCATTAATAGAAGTTGATAAACAGCCTAATGTAAGTATATACGTATTATTATAGTTTATTTTTAAATTTAACATTCTATAGTGAATCTCGTCATTTATTATTTATTTGATTGCATTTATGATTTGTATGACGAATGATTTAAAAAGAGGTCAAGAAATTAGTTACATGCAGTATTTTGTTTTTTAAATAGTTATACATATCGTTAATTTTTTATGATTTGATGGTAAGCCTTTACAAGCTTTAAGGATGTTAGTAATATTTGTTTCATCAAATTAAAAACATATGAAGTAAAGTTTAAAAGTATTAATACCTATAGTATAACCTACTAGAAACTAGAGTACTATACTCGTAGGTACCATACTATATTGAAATGTAGGTAATATTGTAATATTTTTAAATAGGTATTTAATAATAAATTTAAATTATTAATCGGGTGTCTGTTCTCATGTGACGATATTACATGGGCGTATTTAAGGGGGGCTAGAGGGGCTAGGGGGCTTAGCCCCCAGTGTGTTGTTTAAGCCCCCTTCGTCAAAATAAATGTGATTCTATAAAAATGTTTTATATTTTCAATTACCTACAATGTAATTTAGTTTTTGATTTGAAAAATGTGGAATATTACATTTAAAATATCAATATATATCAAGTAATAATAATCATGTCATCTTTGAGATAAATGATATTATCTGCAAAATTTACCTACCTATAATTATTTTATTATTTTAAATTTTTTTATACATTATATACAATATTATTATCATTAAAAGTTATAGTAAAAAAAATTGTTTTCGGGCTTTGCCCTCCCTGTATTGTAACTCTAAATACGCCCATAACGATATATTAAATTGTACTATTTAAATTATTTTATAAAATTATTTAGTTGTATTTATTCGATATCGGTTTAAAAATAAAAACTACTCCATCAGTATTTCAAGTATTTATCACAGTATTTCAAAAACGTATACTACGAAGTCTGCATTACCTATATTATTGTAGTAAAAAATAGAAATGTGTATATAAGTATAATTATTATTCATTTTGACGAAAAAATGAAATGGACGATTTAGAATTTTAATAGATACCTGGAATAATAATAGAAATTGAAAACATTATTTTCATATTTCTTTAATTTTTCACTTTCTACTACTGATTAGACAGTATAGAATATGTGTATTCAAAATTAAAATATTGTAAAGTGAAAATTATCACTTACTTATATTGAATATTATTGATTTTTCTTTAGAAGTCTAGAATATTAATAATATTTTATTATACTTATTTCGTGGATATCATATTATTTTATAAAAGTTGTGATTAATGCATTATTTGAAACTTTATAATAGAAAACTGAAATAAAAATAAAAGTCACATTAGGTGATTAGGTATTTACCATTTAGTATTTTATATAAATATTTGAGCTAGGTACTAATATTACGAGTATATATATAAAAATATTATGTTTGTTCAATTATAAGAGTATATACCTAATTATTATTTAAGGCCTTTAAGGTAAAAAGAGTTTTTTTATAATATTTAATATTTTAATTTAAATAATAATGATATTTTTACCGACCAAAAATAATGTTAACGGAGACCGACCGATAAATAATATAATACGCACGCACATAATATAATAAAGAAGACTCTTTTACAGTACCGCGAACAACATATTAATAATACGGGACGGCCCCAGTGCCCCACGCAAATATGATAATATATAAAATAATAATATTATGAAATGACACTATATCCTCGTCGCCGCGGAGGTAACAACAATCGTACAGGACCGTGGTCGCGGTCTAGACGCGTTGTAATAATAATACAACGCGCGTGTGAATACCTAGGTATATAATATATTATTTCTCGTCGCGTCCTGTGCAAGAAAACGAAAACAACAACAATGCGACTGTACTCATATACGACGAAAAGTCGAACAGTCGGCAAATTTATTGTTGGGCGACGGCAGCGGTGAGTTTTAACAGAGGAACGGATTATATACGGAGAGAGGGTTCATACGCTTCGACTGTGGTCATCTCGAACGCGTGCAGTCAGTGCGAACCCGGTGGACCGTTCGGTCGCGTCGTTCGTTATCCGGTCGTTATTGTTGTTTTTGCGTCCCCCCGAGCAACACGCGAGTTCTCTTATCGCGTACAATAACAATATAATAATAATAATAATATTATTATTATATCTCGTCTGGTCCGGCGGGTCACGTTCGTTTTTATTTTTCTACAGACCGTTTACATTGTTCAATGTTGTTTGTGCGGTGAGAACGTACGCCGGCTACGACGCCGCCGCGTTTCGAGTCTCGTTATTCGCGGGCCGAACGCCGGCGGGATGGAGCGCAACGCTCGGCCGCCGGCCACGACCATCAGCACCATAGCTGTTCGGAGCGGCGATACCAGGATCGTCATAGCACTGTTACAGGTATCTACATTCGTTGTTGCCCGTTAGTTAGAGGGTGCAATTTCGATGAAAAAATTGAGGGGGTGCTGATAAATACTCTGCGAATAATAAAATCGATAACTTAAATTTTTATACAAAGCGCATACGGAAAAAATGTAAGGGGATGTTAATTTGGAGACCCATCCCTGAGCATCTCTGCGTATTCCGATTCTGCAGTATTTATAATTATTATTGAAACGGTATTGTGGGTTATGTGTGTTTTAAAATAAACACAAAAATATCGTTTTTCTTGTATGTATAACGATCGAATTTTATCGCGGGAACATCTTGGACCGTGTATATTTGACAATATTATGGACCTTAAAAATATAAACCGCATGCGTATACTGTATACTGTATACTGTATATGATATTATTATTATTATGTTTCGGTGGCCTTCTATTCGTATTTTGTATAAACACGTTCGCGCGCACCCTCGTCCCTTAAAAAGGAAGACCCACCGCGATGTTTCTTGTTCTTGTGGGATACGATTTGCCGCGTAAGGTTTGAGTCGGAGTGTTGTCACCACATGTTCGGACAGATTGTGTAAATGGTTATTACTTATTACGTAATATATTTTTTACGGTATACTTTATCAAAATTATTATAGTCATTAGTCGTGATGACAATCAAACAATTTAATAGAGAATTAAATTAACGTTCCGTGCTTATGTTTAATAATATTATTAGAAGTTTTGTTTTGATTCGAGTGAGTAAATATAATAATATTTTCGTTCGTCGTATCAAACGATAGGACCTCTGCGATATCATAATAATATGCGAAATAAAAATATAAATTACTAATAAAAAAATTATTTTTTTTTGTTAGGTGAAAGATATTGAAAACATTTTTATTCGTTATAGTTTTATTGTAGAAATCGAAAATCGTCATAATAATATTATTGTTAATTCTTAATTAATAATTCGGCGCGGTGTATTTTACATAGGGATGATATCTATATAGATATAATATACATTTACTCGTACAATTGGACCGCGGAAACTATCTGGATCCGATCCATATAGGTCAGAAGTATAATTGCGTACGGATCGCACTCGTGTCGTTAACCCGGCCAAAAGTCGCTATACCGAGGACCGTATGTCTTTTTATTGGCATCCAACTTGTACGGTTGCGATCGCGTCGACTTTCCCACGGCGATCTATAAGTCGGACAATAATTAACGAGCCAAAGGGGTTTCGCGGGGTATCGGGTCGTCGTGATTTGTATTGTCTCGAAATAACAGTCTTACGGGATATTCTTCGAGGAATGTTGCCTGGAGCGGCCATTCCTATTTTGGACATGACGGAAATGAAAGTCGGTGAAATATCATTAATATATAGTCACCGCGGTTACTGCTGCAGTTAGGTTAGGTATAAATAAAAATGCAAACCGACGGCGCATCGACCGAAGTGCCGAACTGATATATTTGCCTTATAGTTGGCGAAAAAAATACTAGTAAAAATCGTTATTAGGTAGTAATTTAGTAATAACGAAAGTTTTAATGTAATAAGTTATTACATTAAAACTTTTTTTTTTTTTTTGCGTTTCTGTTCTATATTATATCGATCTGTTTATTATACTCGTACGTCGCTTACTTTGCCGGTATTATACATACCCGACGAATTGTAAATCGACCACGAGCGTTCTTAGCGTGAGATTGAATTTTGCATACCGCCTAATTCGTTGGCATGAGACGTTTCGTATTTTTAGAATATTTTTTAGCCAGCAGTAGGAGTGATCGTTTGTTGCCCGGCTTCAACTGCAAATAATAAACGCGAAGAAAAAGAAGAAGAAAATAATAAAAAATGAAGAAAAACTTATAAATAGATGTGAATCAACATTACACATGTACCAAGCATCACATAAATTATTATGCTTTATTATTTTTTATGTGGTAAACGAATTTCAATTCAATTTTTAAGTATACTTTTAATGTTGATTGTTTGAACTAGTTCAATTTATACGATACGTCTATTAATCTAATTTTGGCATTATTTTTTTTTTTAATATCTTCATTATATTCATATCTCATCATTTATTGGAAGTTATTATTAAAAAAAATTACAGAACTATATGATAACATGGTTTATGCAGTTACCACTTAGTACCTGTATGTAATATGCATTGATATTTTCAAAGTAAATAAAAAACCGACAATATTTTGTTCAGCGAAGTTATAACAAAATGTCATATTGTCATTCGTTATAAACTATTATACTACTATGTTATAGTTGCCATAAAGAAGACAGACAGCCACACATTTATCATCAATGACCCAGAAAATTGAAAAAAAAAGTGTCTACCATGATATAGTACTACGACGAGTATATTCAGTTGTGTGGAATTAATTTGAACTTGACATGATCGATGATCGTTAATTTTGATTTCTTTAATATTCGTGTGAATTCAGCAAATTAGATAATTAATTTCAATTTTAAAGTTCAATGATGCGATGACTTCATGATCATTTTATAAATATTTATTATTACTCTTTTTCCTACATATGTTTAATTTACATTTCGTATACGAGTAAATAGTATCAGAAGAAAATAATATAATATTATACCTACTAGAATTAATTATTTTGTAACGTTTAAAATAAATAAATACTTTTTTTTATAGACTTTAGAGTGTAATAAAATATATTTATCTTATATTAGTTTATAATTTTTCGTTTTTATACATTCAATATATTTTTGTTATTTAATAAAATGTGATCTTGTGTAAAGTGTAATAGTGTAGACTGTAGATGTTTTATGTTTTTTTATATGCCAATATCGATAATAATATTTAAAATTGACTATAATTTAATGTCATATTTTTAATTTTCTGCAGAGCATACATATATATTATAGACCTGCAGTTTTCGACTAAAATATAAAGAAAACAGTTATCGTGAAATATTGAAATAGATTTCGTCAAAATTTCAGTTTTTGTGAAATGCCGTATTAACATAATTTTTTGTAGTTTTTCTTACCGCATAACTTCAATTTTGGAAAACTCGAAAATGACCTAAATATAGTACCAATTACATCCAATTTCTAACCGAAAACATATGCTATTCGTGTAATTCGGGGCATTATTTTGGATCGAAAAAGTATCTACGTATATAAAAAAATAAGACACACATCATTGTAAACCAATACATTTTTCGTTTCGCTCAAAATCTAAAACAATAGACTATTACGGCCAATATGCGAATTATCTGATTTGTGTTACTAATATAAAATTACGTGTGTTGGGTGTACGATATTTGATCATATTTCTCGAGGTCATATGCAAGCATGTAGCATTACTCGGCAATTTGTCTACATGTGTTAGTGTATATTTTAAAAGATATTTTTAAATTATTATAATCAATATCGATGTGTATAACACATAATATGGAAATTCATAGCTTTTTTAATAGTGATATTTTAAATATAAGACATTGGAAATCATTTCTTGTATAGTATATTCATTATTTAAATGAAAAAAATATTCGAAATTTTAGGTAAACGCCATAAAAATAAATTAGCTACAAAATAATATAATACCGATTGACAATATTATGTGTGTTGGCAGAAGTATAATACAACAGGTGTTATTGAAAAGTGTCTGAATAACCTAAAATTTCAACTTAGAGCTTATATATAATTTGATATATTATTTTTTACAAATACAAAATATTGTAACTGTACCACATAAAATAATATTTATATATAATATTATTTATAAATTTTAAATTCTGAGCGAAGCGAAGAATGTATTGGTTTTACAATGATGTGCGTCTTTTTTTCTTTTTTTTTTTTATTCTGTAGACACCTTTACTACCCGAAATAATGCTCCGATTTTCACAAATAGCATATGTTTCCGGTAGAAAAGTGGATGTAGTTGGTATACTTTATTTAGGTCATTTTTCAAATTTTTCAAAATTGACCCTAATAGCGGTAGAAAAAATTTCGAAAAAATGACGAAAAAACGGCATTTTTCACGAAAAATGAAATTTTGACGAATTCAATTTCTATATTTCACGATAACTCGGGCAATTTTTAAGATAGAGACTTGAAATTTTTTTTGGGTGTTCACATAGCTGTTATATATATGTGGTAAAATTTTGGTACCGTTACGTTCATTTTTCAACAAAATATTGGACATTGAATATTTCGTAAAATTCTCGTTTTTACGTATATAATGTTTGATAAAATTGGCAATTTTTAGTATTATAGGGTCTGAAAATTTTACTGAAGTATACTTACATATTACTTAACATCATACTAAAATATTAGAAATATCCCTAGTCTCAATTTTTTTTTTTATAGCTGTTTTAAGTTGATATTTTTAGTTCAAACGAAAATTATATTCTGACTGAACTTCGCTCAGAATCGTTTTTTCAAATGCAATGGTTTATCGTTTCATTCAAATTCTAATTAAAATTAAACGCTATGATTCGCACATGGCACACCTGTATCCTATGCGGCAGGAGTATCAGCTCTTTTTTAAAAATACTATTAATTAAATGTAAAAAGTATAATTTACACATTGTAGTCATAATACGGTTGCTTATTTTAATATCATAACTATTGTTTGTATATATATTATTATGTATATAAAACCTGCATTAGAACCGGATCCCTTAAAATTAAATCTTTAATCGATTTCAAATATAAGAAATTAAAAACTATACAACATTTCAATGCCAATTTAGTAAATTAAATAGTAGAAATAATTTTAGTTCTCGTGTTTTTTTTTTTTTTTTTTTTTTATTTTTGTGATAAAATGATATATTTTATTTAATCAAATTATTGTATTAAAATATTATCTATAATATTTTTTACTAATATTATATATTTGATATTAAGTATGTTATATGGCGTAAAAATAAATAAATTTCAAAATGAAAAAAATAATACCTATAATAAGTAAAGTATTGCATTTTTATAAGGGAAACAAGTTAATGAAAAATGTATTTAATACAAATATTATCAATTAATGTTGATCAATATTATACATTATTTTAAATAGAAATAAAAATTGCGAAAAAGAATAATGCAGTTTCCATATTTAGTAAAAAGTCTTGTTTATATTAATTTTTATTCATTTTTTTTTTTTTTTAATAGGTAGGTACCTAATTTTAATATTTATACCTAAATTTTATTAAATTTTGTAAAATTAATTTTAAACTGATACTTGCACAATTTTAAAATCAAGTCTTTTATCCTTGTATATATAATATAGGTATGAATAATGTATAATGTACATTGTATATTCATAAATTGTTTTTTATATATAGGTACTTAACAATTTTTTCTACTAAATGCAATATTATTCATACTTACTATAATAATATATATAAATATTTAGTATAAATGTATAATAAATATAATTATGTTATAAAATAAAACTTAAGTTACTAAATTTATAATACAATCAGCAGTGGCGTAGCCAGAAATGTGCAATGAAGGGAAGGGGGATTGAACCCTTAATCCTCTCCCCCTGGCTACGCCACTGACCATCAGTCATCACTATGCAATATGCATACCTATACCTATTATACCAAAGATTAAATTAATATATATATATTATTGTATAGGTAGGTAGTAGGCATACTCATATTTTATATTAAAAACTCTTTATTAATATTAAGTTATTTAAATACAATTTTTTACATAAATTAGATTAGATTTTTCAAGTCTGAGAAATGATTCAGAGGCAGTTTTTTTTTAATAATAATATTACTAAAAGACAGAAAACATCTTACTTATAACAATTTAATTATCTATTGTAATTATTTAGTGTAGTAGTATACGTAAATATACTCTCAAAATATTTGGCAATGCTTAACGCGAAGTATGTACTTCGCTATGAGTAGAATAAAATAAGTTTGTATTTAATATTTATAAATTATATTAATAATTATTAATTTTATTTATTTATTTATTAATTATTAAGCTTAGTCACTTAGATGTAGTATAATTTCAAATCCATTATTATATATTGGTATTATAGGTATATATGTATATAATTTTAAAGCGTAGATAGCATTGATATATCTTCACGAAAAATTAAGATTTTTAATTGCTGTTTCTTAAAATTATAAGTTAGATAAAGGACTTTAATATTACTTCTATTTACTTTTTTAAATTTAATCATTCTTTAAAACAATTAAAAAAAACTTCATTTTTAAATTTGTGATATTTGAAGATAGCCAGTTTATATAGTACATTAATATAATAATTTTAAAGTGTCGACCTGAAGATAAGATGTCGATTTTTAGGAATTTTTTTTATTTGTTGGAAAAATTATATTTTTGACATCGTTGTATTCCTTATTTCCTTAATATCATTTATCATGGCGTGCAAAATTTGTTTAATCAAAAATTCAAAATTAATTAACTCAATTAGTTATAAACAAAATTTTATCTTGATATTTAGTATAATAATTATTATTGAGATATAACATTAATGGTACATATAGGCATGATACCTATTACCAATTATTATTAATTATTATTATCAAACACCAATTATCAATTTTTTTTTAGTAATTATAATATTATATCTATGGAAGTTATTCAACTCAAAGTTACTTTTTGGGTATTATTTTTGGCATTGATAATTTGAATTTTGTAATCCACCATATAATTGATTAAATAATTACAAATAATGACGTCTGAAATTTCATTTTTTCAATAAATTAAAAAAATCCCTAAAGTCGACATTTTATTAAATTAGGAAATCGACCTATCAAAATTATCCTAAAAATGTACTTTATAAACTGGCTATCTTAAAATTTCACAAAACTTAAAAAATAAAATGTTACTTTTTTATTTTTTAAAGGGATGATTAAATTTAAAAAGTAGTAGAAGTAATATTAAATAGTCCTTTATCTAACTAATAATTTTTAAAAATCTTAATTTTTCACGAAGATATTTCAATGAGTAAACAGATCTGGGATACCCAGTATGGCAGTATAATGTGTAAAATTAATGACCTGTAAGTAGGTACACATAACACATCATTGTAAATCATATTATGTCATTACATTATTATAACTCTCTAATAATTACACTTACACTATTACAGGAAAACTAATTTTATTATTATAAATTTAAATTCATTATTTATTTTTAATGTCTTTAATTAGTAATTTGTTCATATTATAATATATGAATAGATTGTATAACAGTATTACTATTAGTATGTCCAAAACATACTACATACTATAATAATAATTATTATAACATAAAATAAATACATAATATAAATATATAATATTATGATTAATACATAAAAATTAAAAAATCATAATTTGAGTTTATTGCAATTTTGAATTTAGAAATAAAAACAGATAGTGCATTAAACAATATTTTATATATTATAATTTAATTTTTGATTAAATGACAATAATTAATAATTATTTAAGGATATAATTAATGTGTACAAGAGTTTTTATATGTATATTAAAAAATAACGTATTAATTATTAAATATTCATATTTCTTAACTTTATATAATTGGTACGTATCTATATATTAAATACAAAATAAAATATTAAATATTGCGCATACCAACAGATATTTGTTTACTATAGTGGCGTTTTTTTCTTTGTGTTAAATATAAACAAAACCTTTTTTTATGGATAGGTATATATTGATTATGTATCTTATTGAGCTTATCAATGTCATTAGAGGTAACTACATATATTATTCATTATTGAATTAATACGTAATAACAATATAATACGAGCATATTATAATAGATTTCATTTCATGTATTCGAACATTTTATTATAAATTGTCTATTTATATTATGATTAGATCAATGAATCATTATGATTATGAATTTATGACAATAGCTATCAGTCCAAAACTAATCAAATGTAGAACGCGGTTAGTTTTGTTACGTCTTATTTGTACTATGAATAATATAATAATAAATTGCCCATACTGTATGCATGTTGCTCTGTTCACTACCAGTTACCACAGAGTGTTTATTATTGAAAGAACATTTTAGATAAGTAACAAGTAAGCAACATACCCGGATGATTATAGTACCAACAGGTAATACCATACTATACATACCAACTATATATAATATAAAGTAGGTACACTAATATTTGTCGTGTTGGAGGTTAAAAAAAAATCGACTGTATGAAAATCGATAAAAAAAATATTTCACTGGACGTCTCTACAAGCTAGTATAATGTCGTATTCAGTGTTTTAAAACCGGTTGAAACGGTATCTGTACGAAACAATCGTCTGCGTGCAGCATCTTAGCAAGAAAATTGGCCAATCGTTCAAGTGTATCAAAGGGCGTATTAATATAACATCCCATTTATGTATACATTTTTTTAATTTAATCATATTATAAATGTTGTGTAAATATAGATATATTATAAATACGATGTATTAAATTTCAAGATTTTATTATGTGTTAATAATAATTGACAATATTGCACATCAAGTAGAATATGATATTATACGAGTATGTATTATGTATTGATTTTGTTTGAAAGAAATATCCTTGTTTATTTAATAGTATATATTCGTAGAAAGAATATAATATTTATAAATTAAATATTCTAGTGTATAATAGAACATGAAGAAATGGTTACGAGAAAACAGAACAGATTGTACAGCTCCATATAGATAAGTGCAATTCTATATAGTAATACCATATTATAAAAGTATTCCTATTATTACGGGACATCGGACATATTAGAAATTAGATTAAAATACAATAAAGTAATAATATAATAATTCATGGTAAATAATAAATTTTAAATGATTATAATTATAATATCTATATTTAGTGTTTATTAAATATTTTACTCATAACTTCATAAGTATAGAATAACGGTTGAGACTTAAGAATATTTTGAAATTCATCTTTCGTAGTACAAAATAATATAGGTGCCATAGCCATTTAAATCATTTAATTGAACATGACTATTATTTAAATCACGATTTACACGTTGACTATGTTCTTATTCAAATATCGAAAAAACGTATTTGGTTGGTATTTGTAAAAAAAAAAATATATAAATATATATAAATAAATAGAATTTCAATCATATTTTAACCATTCAGATTTGTTTTAATATATTTTAAATTGAACTTATTATCCTCTTACTACTACAAGCAGTTATGTTACTAATAACATTTTATGAAGGAATTTTTTAGAGAAGTGTGCCATATTATACAAAATTATTTAAAAAATGAATTGGTATACCTATACATATTATTACGTGTATTATATGTGCCCTATGAAACAGTAAAATAATTTACATAATATAACGGGGAAATATAAATTAATATAGACCATTAAATAACATTTTAAAACACTGTCTATCAGCAATTTTATTACCTATTATTAATTTTCATATTATAATATAATAATTGATAATTAATTAATAATATAAGAATTATTATACGCATCATGCCTTTGCAGACTCATATACAGGTTTGATATATTGTCATAATATGTTTTTGAATGCAAGTGTAGTGTTGGTCGTTTTTTATTATAATGCACTCGTATGCATAGTTTATTGGTACTTGAAAATCATAATAATATTAAAATATGTCTCACCATTAGACTTCTATTATTTTTTTTAAGTGACGTATGTAGGAAAGTGTATAGTAAACCATGTATGTTTCATAATAATTTGATCCAATGAATTTATAAAATATTTTCCCACGTGTGTTTTTAATAAAGAGGTATAATAAAATAAATAATATATATATAATATATTATAATTTACGATGTACTATAAATTACATATAATAATAAATTATAATAATAATGTCGATAATTTCCTCCTATAATAGGTAGGTATACAAATATTACTTATTGCCGTCATATAAAGTGTTAAACGTATACAAATTAATTTTTAACTTAAAATTTGTGAAAAACGTTGGTTTTATTGATAATATATATTATTATAATATTATTATTATCATTAATAATAATATAAATTTACATATAATTAATAATATAACATCCGTACCTTATATATTTATTATATATTTTATATCTGCGTTTAAGTTTATATTATTAAATGTTAATTTTTTTTTAAAATTTATTTGTTTCGTGCGTTCACATCAACGTAGGTATTTTATTGACAACACAATAATAATGTAAATGATACATAAATATAATATAATATGTACAGTCGCGTACAAATATTCGTGGGTTTGTATGATCTCGCAGAGGTCTACTCGAATTTCAATATACCGAAACAACGCACTGTCGATTTCACAAACCAACAAGATTATACCGTCCGTCTTTCCAATAAGTTCTAAGCAATAATAATAATAATAATAATAATAATAATAATAATAATAATAATAA
>JAIUCT010000023.1:943260-984365 GCA_021307375.1 Tetraneura akinire
TAATAATAATAATAATAATAATAATAATAATAATAATAATAATAATATTATATATCGTTATTAACAGCTGAAAATTACATGAAATATTATTTACGAACGTCAAGAAGTGTAACTGGTACGAATCGTGGGATGACCAAATGGAGGACTGCGGGAACAGAGACACGTATATCATATTAAATATTTTGCTCGTCGTATTCATCGGACATTATTAATTCACCAAACATCGACACCGGATGCTTCGTTACACGCCGTATAGTATAACGCGTAGCGTGTTCTTAGATACGAGTAGGTATATCTTATACAATATAATATATTGTGTATATACGGTTATAGGCTTCTGATGGACAACTTTTTCTCGCGTAATCGTATTTAATATATTATATTATACAAAACTAATACGCTATACGCGTACGGCGTACAGCGATATTACGATTCCGATAAATTGAGTATAGGTAACCTACCTATACAGCAGCAGCTAGCATAGGACGTATACTGTAAGATAGAGTAAACGAAGGCCATTTTTTCTACGTTATATGTTATACTCGGGTATAGAATATATTAGAATTTGAGATAACACCGAGTATTTATCAATATTTTTATTTTATAGTTGTATTCTATTTCTATATGTGTGAAAACATTCAACACGAACTAATAAGTAATAACTACATAATAACTCTTTTGTTAATCTTTCAGAAAGATTTAAATCATTCATTCACATTAAAGTCGACTACAATTTATTATACTTACTACATTTTACATTTAGTAACTATTGAAATCGTTATTATTAAGTAGGAAAAAAATATGTCCTTATTATAATAATTCATAATGATTTATAATATAGGCAAGTGCCAAGTGTATATATTATGATGATTCCAATAATAATCTCTTGGTATAATCAAATGTTTTTACTTTATTAAACAACTTTACTAAACATTTATTTATATAGGTACATATTAATACTTATTTTTCTATAATCAAAATGTAATTATGTATTAGGTATAATATATTATATATTTACAAATTATTAGTATTTATATAGTGCTTATATTATAATATATTAATATAATATGTATATGAAGTATTATGGGTATGAGGTATATGAAATTACAGCAGTATTCGACGTCAAGTATAAGTAGGTATATTATTACAACGTGAAATTCTATCTACACGAATCGTACATAAAAGTGAAAAAATACTAATTGATTATTCTTAAATTTAAAACAGGATACATAAATAAGGTAGGAGTAACGATTGTCGTAGGATGCCGAAATAGATCGCCACGGTCCGGCGTGTGGTTATAGTGTTTACATGTATTGTGTACCGCATATTATGATATGAACTCCATCAATGAATATTCAATATCCATTACATAAGTAAACATATATATATATATATTTCGATTCTTAAAAGCTATTATAGAACTGATGAAAATGAAAAAAAAAAAATGATATATACAAGAGAGAACATATCAACTGGCAAAGTGGCAAGTATATAGACGTTTTACGTGCGTAGGCGACAGACGACAGGCTCAATTAACGGAATATATTTGTGCGAGAGATATATAAATATAAAATTTATATTTTATATAAATTGTTTACTAATTATTAATTAAATTAGAGCGTACCTAAATAGAAAGTAAACTATCGTTTTATTTATTAAATACGAATATATATAGGCATTGCTCGTTTTGTGCTAATATAAGTACACATATAATAATAATACGATTACTGTAAAATCTATCATGAAATTAAAACGGGATATAATATATATATCTGTGGCTTGGTGCAAGAAAGGCCAATGTCATATTTTGATAATGTTCAGGAATTGTAATGATAAGCCCTTTTTTCAAAATAATTGTTATATTCAATAACAAAAATTAAAATGGCCAATCTTAGTTTTAATGTTGGTCACACTTCGTTTTAGACATTGGCCCTTTTACTACCTTAAATATAATTTAAAAAAATAACATTGGTCAAATAATCCCAATTTCGTCAAAATGTGACATTGGCCTTTCTTGCACCAAGCCACAGATATATATATATATATATATATATATATTATGGGAACAGGTATATAATATCATAATAATATTGTCGAATATAAAAAATATTATTGTATTAGAAAGTAAAAACTGGAGAACGATATATAATTGTTATATATTTATGCAAAACGTGTAGGTCTAAATATTCTTGTCGTTATACGTCATAATATACTTTGCCATAGTTTTTAAACCATAAAAATAAGACTGCGGCAATATACAGACGTGACGAACATATGGTGAATATTGCACATAATTATTATTTACGATTTTTTACAAGTAGCATGAAAACGTACTTTTCTTTTTTTTATTATTGAGATTTTTACTGTAAATTATAATAAATATATCGACTTTCCAATATCCTTTAGTGGAAATCATATTTAAATTCGTGATTTAGTCATTGTGACGCATTGTCCGAGTAATAATAATATAGACGGCACGACGTCGGTATTTAACCACGCGCATGCGTGATCATAAAAAGTGACATATATTGATGCGCGCATATATTAAACCGAACAAACGTATCGTCTTGCTTGCCGACAAGGGGCAATATTTAAAACATTAATAACAATAATAGGTATTAACGTATGACATATTTTATAGTTATAAGACCGAACGAGTAAATATATACCTTCGAGTTACTATGTTACACGTCGGTTATGTGCATCGAACGTCATTATTTTAACTTGATCAATCTTAAATTTATGTAAGCGTGTGTCATGATAAAACTTCGAAAAAAAAAGTGTAACATAAATAAGAGATTATATCGTTTAAATTAAAAAAATAAAATAAAATTGATAAATATTTTAAAGCGTATTATTAGTACTATTCGTGTTGAAAAAAAAAAAAGAAAAAGAAGATATGTACGAAATACATAGTGCATACCATTGCAGTTTTGCCGATAAAATATATAGAATGAATTTGTATACTGAATGGAATGCACTTGTTTTCAACAGATGAAATAATTGCATTTTTATGATAATATTTTACACAACAATTCCGTTCGTTTAATACGTACAGGTATGCCTGTAACTTTAATTCCAAAGTTAAATAATGAATGTTACGTATGTAATGGACAATGGTATATTAAAATATTGTATAGAACCGTACGTCTATGGTCTATACCAGAATTAATCGGACACGGTTTCTTTTAATTTATAGGCGTACTATCAAAGAACACATAAAATACAGTACATTATATTTAATAACGTTCCGTGGCATGTCTAATGTGGCACTATATTCATATTTTTATAAAACGTTACTATGTACTATCCATATAGCTTTCTTTATATAATCTTGCATATTATTATAAACATAATATAGTATATTAGGTATAACCAAGTGTGTTGTTTTTCGTAAATTATTATTAATATTATTTTTCTAAAATATTACGTCAAACAATCGGGGGTTATGTGTAATTTGATCATTTTAAACGTCCATAATATTATATTATCTCTATATACGCAAATTACAGTTTATCCTTTAACCGCATCGTGCGTTTAAATCGCTTTAAATAATGGATACTATAATATAGAAATATTTGTACATGGTACATAATTTCGTTTAAGATTGTAAGATAATTTTGTTTTTTGTATAATATAAGTAGTTTTAAATTTAAAGTTTAATTAATATCTAGAGTTATAATATTTGTAAATGATTAACTGTACGGAATATAGTATTTATATATATATATAGGTAGGTATGCGCGTTTAGTGTTTACCTATACTATATTTACGCACATACCACGGTCATGGTCGTCGCCGGAAATCCAAAACGCACGTACGGTTATAAGCTGTAAATCAAAAAATCCAAGACAAGTAGAACAAATTAACGACGAGTCTGCGCGAGTTTACGCGCGTCAGTCCTTCCTTGTTTGGTAAAACTCTACTTCGCCGCCAGTCAGGACCACTTCACCGTGGCAGTATGTACCAGCCAATAGTTCTTTTTAACGGGACTACTCCGGTTGTCGCGGCTCGGCTGTACAGAGCGCGCGAGTAAAATATCGCGTTGGATCGAATCGATCGAAAAGAAAATTGAATACGTATAATAAAAATCGCATATGCCAACGTGATGAATTACACACACCGCGTATTATATAATATTGCATAAAACCAACAGACTCAGGCTAACCCAAGTTGGCAACCGAACGTGATTAAATAATATTATTATGCGAATTGAACGCGTTTTTACATAACTCGTGACCTTATTGTATGCGAATATTGTTATTTTGCAGATAACGTCGATGTGATTTTAATTCTATATTATTATTATTAGTTTAATATTTGAATAGATTTCTGTTTTAAAATCAACGATATTTTGATATTAATTATATAGTCGAATATTAATATTATTAGTTATACGCGCGTAAATTTGGGTATATATATGTTATAATTATTGCGTATGCCCAGTGTCTTTATACGCAAACTGCAGTTATAATATTACCTATATATTATATAGTTTTATGTTTGGCGGCATTATCGAATTTAAATATTTAATATAGTATGTGTAGTGATTTATTGATAATAAAATATTCATATTGCGTTTATATAATCTATTGAACTCGAAACGATAAAAAAAGTAGTGTGTGTGCGTGTACGAGAGAGAGAGAGATTGAGAGAGAGAGAACGATAGAAAAATAGAAAAATGCGTTTAAATATTTTATTTTATTTTTTTTTTTTAGAAAAATTCGTATTTTGTCACGCACGCCCGCACAACGGGTTTTTTTTTACAATACTGTACGCCTGTTTATTTAATATGACCTTTTATTTTTTCTCTAGTATTCCCTTCGGGCAATAATAGTTGATAAATTGGCCGGAGTTAATTATATTGTCTCTTAAAATAAAATATATATACGAATGTACTATGTAGAATGTACCACATTAAATAATATTTTAAAGTTATAAAATATTATATTATTATGTTTAGTTGTGTTTTTTTTTTTAAATCCAGTATTAAAAGTTTATTTTTTTAAAAAATTGAAAAATGTACATTAAAAATATATCGTGTTGGCATATATATAATGTATAAAATAATCGTGTGTTTAAAGTCGAACGTTTATAGTTTACGCGCTATAACATTAAAATATAAATAATGTCATACATTAAGATTTATTTATTCGTATGGCTTTTTACATTAACCGCATGTTACGTCCAAATCGATCATAACCATAATACCAAGTAGAAATAATTTAAATTCAAATTTATACACAGTTATATAATATAATATCGAATTCATATTATGTTTCTCCGTATCACTTTTGTTTTTATAATATAACAGAATGGAACCCGATCAGAGAGACACGATTTAATTTTTAAAAATTTTTTTCATTCGAACGAGAAAATAAAATTATAATAATATTTAAATTAAAAAAATAAAAAATAAATTATTTTAAACGTATAAACTTAATACTTATACATACACTCGCACGTATGCCAAATACTTTTCGAGCGCGTTTGTACGCGAAACACGTGTTCGAGGGCCATCGTCCGAATATAATAAATATATCGGGGATATTCTATGTAAATATAAATATCTGATGTTATACGTAATTATTTGTTTCGTGTTAATGACCGATTGTATGACTAAAATCATTTAACTTTTCCAATTGGTCAAATAACAGTAAATTATTTGTTTGCACTCGTTATGCGCGCGTGATCGGTATAAAATATGAAATTTGACAATATATTTAAAAAAATAATAATAATAATAATAATTATTACATTTTATGATTAATAGTTTGATACCCGTTATCAGTATTGTAATTTGTATCTAAATATAAATAACAGTTTATTAATACAATTTTTTTTAAAAAAAAATTAACGCACAAATAAAAAAATATAGGTAATGCGCCTAATAATTGTTGTCGACGCGTATAATATATATTTTAAAATGATAAAAATTTCAAATTATTGTTCCGAAATACGATGAATAATTCTGATTTTTCGGATAGGATTCACTTTTGTTCTGAGCCTACGCAATGCGATATATCGTTGGTTTAAGTCTTTAAGTCATAGTGTCGTCCGTCCGATTTAAATAGATTTACAGTATTATACAAACGTTTTCTTGCGGAGCTTAATAAATTATTTTAATAAATATATTATAGTGTTATAGGGTATTGTTCGTTTGACTATTATAAAAAACTGTATACACATTTTACGGTGCATGTAATATACTAATAATAATAAATAATAATAGTCGTACGACTAAATGTACAACTTAACGACGTTTCCGTACTTATAAATTCGACTGTTAAATTGAAAACGGGTTTCTAATATGTTATATGTATAATAGTATAACGATATATAATATTATTATATAAAAATCGTGTAACACTTCTTTTTTTCTTTTATAGAAAAGTATTCAATGCGTGTTTTGTATTATACACCTACCCGAAATAAATTATTATGTAAACTCGAATACATAAGTAATACTTTTTGGAAATAATATTCATTTAAGAGTACCTAATGATAAAAATGTTATCTTTATAATTTTTCTAACAAAATATAATTTTTAAACGTTTTGGGTTTGCAATATTGAATTTGTATGTACGTATCCAGGAATTTTGTAAGGTTTAAAAAATTATATCAAATATTATTATTTAATTAAATATATAACAAATGAAAAAAATAAATGTTAATTTTTATAGTGTTAATTTTATATATTACTTTCACTATATTAGTATTCATACTTTGTATAAAATTTCAATGGGGGAGTCTGGACCCAAAATACCCTTCTGGGTACGCCCCTGATTTTTATACCTATATTATTAAAATTTATTGTAGGCACTTTTTAATTATTATAGTAAAATTTTGTTTATTTAATAATAATTAATTACTTCAATACTTACAAGTTACAAGTTATGTTTGTTTTTGACATAATTAAGATATTAAAGTTTTTTTTTTTTTTAAAAAAAAGAACACCGAATTATTATAATAATTTATTAATTTGTCTAATTCAGATTATTTAGATTCATTTTAATTTTTAATATTATTACTTTAATTGTTCACACTTATTTATACGCAAATAACGAATAATGAAAAATTATATTAGTTAATTTATGTTGTTAATAAGCAACGTATATGATGTACCTATATAATGTATATAATATATATTCATATATAATTATACATTATTCTTATTTGGAATTAATAACGAATAATTTATATTCTAAAAAAATTACTTCATAATTTATTTAACTTTAATTTATTTCACTATTGTCATTAATAATTTGTTTGTTTACAATCGTGCATTTCATTTTTGTATATTCTATGGGCTGTAATTGTCTACTCGAGTTAATATAATAATAATTTTATTCTATAGAAATTATAAATGCATATAATTATATTTGATAATTACAATATAGTCAATGAACTATACATATTTTTTTTTGAATGTTTATATTTTTAAATAAATAAGAAAACAAATTTATTATTTGAAATATTTATGTGTCAATAAACGATTTATTTTTAATTTTATTTATAGGTACACATAAAAATAAATATAATAAATAATAATATAACTAGAATATGCGTCCATATATGATAACAATATTTAAGAATATATTATAAATCAATGATAATAATTAAACATAAATTATAATTAATTATATTATTATTGGTATTAACTATTAATATTACACAATATTATTTTCTATGTTATTTTTTACAATATTTATACGCCAATAATTATGCGATAAACTGTATAGCAATCAATAATTCATTATAGATTTTATTAATGTAGCATATTATTATAGGTAACTTACATTGTTTTTGGGTTATTAACATTTTGTATATTTTCTCAATATTATTATGTTACTAATTTATTGTATTATAAATATTAAAAAAAAAAAACGTTTTTTGTTTAAATTGTTTCAGTGTCGTGATGTCTTGGAACTAAAAGTTCTCGAACTATGTCCAGAACTTACGTTGCTCGGGGAGACATTGGAGGAAGCTATAAGCTTGCAGACCGAACACGAAAGAGTGTTGGAAAAAATACAGGTTTGAATCGTTTCAACTTTGATAGATTTATTATTAATTATTATGCACAGTCTATAATATGTATCTTGAATGGCGCCACCAACTACATTTTGAAACTAGACCAATTCGTGAATCGTGATAAGTGATAACCTTTTCTGTTTCTTCTCGTATCACGTATATTATTTATAATAATAAAAAGATATATAAGTATAAAGTATAATAGAATATAACACCCGTATGAAATATGAATGTTTTAATTTTATGTTCACCTTGAAGTCATTACGGACTTTCATATTATTATATTTTTGATTATTGAATAAATGAGACTGAAACTCATTAATAAAATCGCTTCAACCGCATCACTTAAATTAATTGAAGATCATATATTTTATAAACCGCAATAACAGGTTACAATAATTATATTATATCCGCTTAATAAATATTTAAGCATATCTTTTAGATTTTGTTGACGCAGGTAACAATAATTTATAACATTGCATTTTGTAGTTTATGATTAGTGATTATATATAAATATAATATATATCAAATTCTCATTTTTTGCTAGTCTAGTATATTATTTTAATTTATAGTTTTAGACAACCTGATACCTATAGGCATATGTATTTTAATAAATTTTTCATTTTAATATTTAAGGTCTAAAGCTGTTGATTTATGTCTAAATTTCGGCTCGAATAATGATTCTATAATAGATAAAAAATATGTTTATGCGTTGCAGATGATCCTGTTAGTAGATTAGTAGGTATTCCACGGATTGCCTGCGTAGTATCAAATATGATATTTATATTATTTATGGTATAATATTGTGTTTATTTAAATTAATGTAGATGGGATTACGTATGCATAATTAATATGTCCGTATTCCCAAAAAGTCTCGGATAAAAAAATAAATATATAATATATATTTATATATATTATATAGGTACTTACTTAAGACACGATCGTCATCCTTTCTTTATGATTCGCATAAACTATTATTATTATAATAATCACAACATAAACAGTGCGATGAATATCACCGAACATTAATAATAATACCGTTTGATTTCATTAAAATAATGTATTATTATAATTGCCATTCGTACCATTTATGGTGGCAAACGGTTATGGAATTAGCCTTGACTTGATCACGCGAGTACCAATAATATATGTATACAAACATAATATAGGCAATGGCATATATATTGTATATTATTATTAATTATTATATTAAAATGTATATTGTACAGTGTACTATGTATTCCGCGTAAGCATATTAGTATCATTATTATTATTCAAATAAACGTGCGTTCTCGGTTGTTTTTGTTTATAGGAAAAGCAAAGTCCCGTCAACGAGCTATTGAAGAAAGCCGATCATTTGATAGCTACTCAAAACACGCAGCCCGAGGTGTATGCTGCCATGGCCGATTCGCTGGGATTAGCGTGGAAAGATGTAAACGATATACTTCAAAAACGAAGTTATTTGTTACAGCTGAACGTAGAATACCACCGGTAAGAACAGCAACGGTGTTTGTATACTTGCATACAACAATGTGTGTTTTATTATGTGTACAATATATTTATAATAATATTATCATGTCTGTTGGACGGGTGAGTCACGAAAAGAAACATTGTGTTTTAGACAAGCGCAAGTGTTTATGGAACGAATAAGGACGTTGGAAATGCTCTGTCATAGTTACCTACCGACTGATGTCGAATCGATCAAAAACCATTTAGAACACATTCAAGAAGTTCGCAAGTCTATACTGGAAGTGCTTATGCTCGCTTTGGGCAGCGGGACGCAATTGCTAGATGTTTTGAACGATTTAAAAACTAAAGGAACTCTAGATTCGAGGCCGGGGTATAACTATCATGCTGCAACACTAGGTAATAAGTGCCCTTAATAGTTTATTTAGTTAATATAAAATATAAGAGAACAATTTATTATTTAATTTTAATTTAAATAATAAGAATATATAAGAAAAAATGATTTAGTTGTAAGTACGAGTATATACATATTCAGTTGCGTAACTACAATATTTGAGACCCGTGGGTAAAATTTTTATTGGCCTTAGCGCCTAATATGAATATAATATAGCACTAATAATATTTGAAAAATAAAGATCTGCTATTTTTCCTTAGTCCTTACATAATAAATTATTAATTTTTAATATGCAGAAGAATGATATTAATTTACAAAAATAATAAATAAAATAAAAATGTATAAATTAAAATAAAAAGCTAAAAGCTATTATACATATTTTTTTATTATTACACTATAGTTTTTACAATTTCAGTGATAATGTCGATAATGACCTCTCCAAAATATATTTAAAAAAATTTTTGTCTTCATACAAGATATATGATGAGGCTATTTCACCGACGAGGACTGTGGAAAACCCTACCTTTGTATTTATGTAGTTTCGTCTCTGTAGTCTGTACATATTGACTTAAATAATACAATTTTCTTGTTAAGTTTTAAAACAGATATATACCTATAATTTAGATACTGAATAGTATGTAAATTACATATATATTTACATTTTACATATTGCATTTTATCAGTTCGTGTTGGTGCTGATAAATCGTTTTATGACTGTATGAATTACAAATGTGATAAAAAAAAAAAAAAAAACAAAAAATGATTTTAATCCCATGTAAAAATTGTTATACATGTTATTTAATTACAAACATGAAAAATATTTTAAATAATATACACATATGACATATCATGAAAATAATATGTTTAAAACTATAAAACAGGTATTTATATAAACGTGACAATTTAAATCATACAACTTTTTGAAATTATCATAAAATCTTGTAATTTCATGATAATATTAAGAGATTTTCGAAACAATAATTTGTAAAATTAAGACTAATATGATTGTATATTTTTTAATTTTATTTTGTAAACTGTTATGATATAATAAATTTGGTTTCTATTAATGGTGGAAGCATTAATTTATAAAAAAATAATATAATATAGTGTTTTATGGTTTATGCAATAATATTATATTCTTATATTATGTACTTTAGCCGTGTCTCAAGTTGAACATTGGTTGGAAAAACTTCACGATAAACGTCATTCGTTGGACATTGACTGTCACGAACGTAAAACAATGTTGGAGAAACGACTGACAATATCTTTACTAGTCACTGATTTAAATTTACTTGAAAATATACTATCTGAAAGACGGAATTCTTTAGAAAGAATAAAAAATTCTTTAGGGGATTCCCAATATGAATGTTCAAAGTTAACTGAAGCTAACGTGAATCTGATTACTGAGGCAAAAGATATCAGGGATCAGGCGTTGAGGGTTGTAAAAGCCACCGAACAATTAGTGTTAACAAAAGGTTATATGGAAGATGATTATAAATTAAAAGCATATAAGTTATTAGAATTAGCAACGGAATACTTAGAAGAACTTTCAAGGAGAGAATATCTTTTAGACACTGTTATGAAATTCTTTGAGTCTGCTGAGAAAGTAATAATAATACAGTAATTCTTATAATAGTAAATTCATTTTGTAAATAATTAGTTTTGTTGTTATTGTGGTAGGTTCTCAGAGCATGGGAAACCATACTTCAGCATTCTTCCGATGAAAAATTGACATCAACGAATACGTATGTTACGGAGACAGTAAAACGAACCGGCGCCTCAGTACTTCAAGAGGGAAATTTAATACTGAAAGACATTCCCGAGGCAGTGGTATTTAATTTATTTCTTAAATTTAAATATTTTAATAAATAATAATAATAATTAAACAATAATAATATTATAATAAATATTTTTTAGGGTGTCCAACGGATGGTGAAAGAGTTAGAAAGAAAAAAACAATTAATATTATCAATTGTTATGAAAGACCACGACAAATATTTTGAATCTTCTGAAGCTATTACCACGTTTTCGGAAAACTACAATAACGTAAGAATAACATAATACATAAAGTATATTAAATTAAAACGATTTCATTTATAAAATAAAATATGACTTAATATAAATCTGTATTATACATTTTAGATATTTTCATGGCTAGTAAGTTCAGCTGAATCGTTTTTACACGAAAATAATTCGATGGGTACAAATCTTGGAAAAGCTCGTGAATTCTTAGATTCACACAAAGTTTTACAGAGAGATCTTCGGGTGTGTTAAATTATATTCTAGAAAATTGTAAATTAATATAATATTGTATATTAAAGTATTAAACTACTAATTCGTGTTACGCAATATAAAACAAAATTTCTTAGTTTAACTTTGTTAAAAAAACAAGATATGTTTAACTTATTTCAGACTCGAGGTATTGACATTAATGCACTGGTGAATTCAAATAATTTACCTCCCTTGACCTACGTTGATGCCGAAACAAGAGCAGATTTAGAAGGTAAATCAATCATGTTAAGAGATCATTGGACATATTTAGATAGGATATTGGACTGGAGGATACAATTGGCAGAGCTTTATGTAAAATTTTACCTAGCATGTGATGATTTGAATAAAGAGTTTTCAAACTTGGATTCTGTTATCGGAGAACATTCTGATGTGTCTGATAAAAAATTAGATTTGGCACATAAGTATTGGACAAATATTTTACAATTATATATACAATTAAAAAACACTGGGGAAAAATATTTGCACCAGAGTTCAAAAGTAAGTTTATTAAAATATAATATTATTATAATTAATAAATAATATTTTAAAATTTAATTATTGATACTAAAGTACTAAAGTAGGTATACTTAATTATAAATAAAACCCCTGAATAAATATTAATAGGCAATTTATATACACAGTAGTATGAACTGTTGCAAATAATTATAAATACAAAATTTAATATTTTGGCTTATAATTTGTGAAAATTATAATTAGTATTTAAACGTATTTAAAAAAATTATTATTCATCTTTTAAATTTGTCTTTAAAATTATGATTTTAACAATTTTAATTATTTTAATTTATCAAGAACATTTGTACTTAATAATTAATTATGCATTTTAATTTTAGTACAATAATAAATTAATCTAAAAACTGGAATAAAATATAATTGCAAATTTAGTTTTGTTTACAGCTTCATTAGTTATATTAATATTTAAATTATCTATATTGATTATTGAATGGAAAGTTTATATAATATAGATAAAAAATAATTACTTGATAATTAGGTAAAAATAAAAAAAGACAAATATTATTATATCATAAACTACAGAAAAACTAAAATAATATTAAACCCTATCGAATACTAATGGTGGAAAATTTTCTTTCGTTTCTTTGGTTTTCTATGTGGATAATATTTATTCCTCTAGATGAGTACCAGGTAGTAGAAGAATATAAAACATACTATAGCATGTACATGAACTATAGCATAATATTACCTTATATTAAAAAATAATTTGTAATTAATTGTTTTATATTTAACTGTAAAATAAAAATATTGATTAAAATAGGTAAATTACAGGTATGAGGTATGGCTTAGTAATTAGACGATTCTAAAATCTATTTAAAATTAAAATTATTAGTTAAATAAAACTAAATTTTAAAATTTAAAAATTAGTTTCAAATTATTGTGTATATTTGAATTACCCTTTATTTATACTTGTATAGCTGCTAAAGTTTTAAATTGAAAAAAAAGATTGAACTTTGTTCAAAATCGTTTTTTCGAATGCAATTACTACACTATCTTTTCAACAGCTGTATTATCTTTTCTACACAAGTTCGTCTTTTTTTTTTTTATTTACCTGTACATATTGTAGAAAAATTATTCTTTTTTAATATAAAATTTTTAAATTGTTTATTTATTTTAAATAGATTTTAAGTAGCCAAATAATTACAAAGTATTATTTTAATTAAATTAAAGTTAAATATTATTAGTATATTATTCGGGTAAATTGGTGTACGGGTAATAGTGTAACATTTAGTATTTATTATACGTCACACTTGTTATATATTTAAGTTGATATTCGATATATGATGTGCTTATGTGTTTTTGTGTAACTGCCAAAATAATGATGAGATGTCATAGGGTGAAATAAATTGTCCTCAATAATTTTATACGGTACTATACTACACCTATAGATTAATTTGAAAAATATTTTAATACAAATTTGATTGTTAATTTGTTTGATTTAAAAAATGAAATATAATAGTTGAACAATAATTGTATATGCAAATATAATACGTTTAAAAAAATAAATATTAAATAAAATCGATTAAAAACGTTGTGCATGAAAATAATTATAGAACTTTTAAAACGGAGATTGTTATAACGCGGTTTAAAGTTAAAAATAATGTAAATATAAAAATTATTTGCATCTCAGTTTAATCTAACTCAATTTTTGTCTTTTTCGTTTGCGTCTTTTGGCAATGTCCGATATTACAACAACAAATTCGTACTTTGAAAATTGGCCAACACAAGTTACGATTATATAGTCACGTCGTGATGTGATTAATTCATTATTATGTGAAACTATAATACCGTATTAATACGATGGTTATTGTACGGTGTGTACACTGTACACACTAACAAACATAAAGACATACTGTCATGGTATAGTGATTTTTATTTCCGACCAGACACGATGATCAGATAAACAGCATCCAAAACGAAATGTAAACGAACCTGGGTCGATTATTTTAACGAAACGATTAAATAATAACACCAAAGACCAAACCGTCGTCGTCGGTTAAAGTCTTCATACGTGATCAAATGTTCAGTGTGCCTTCTACTACGGACGACGTGTACGCGCGCAGGCACCCCATTTCGTCCGGTCTTTGCGTCCGCCGGAGGGGATGGACAGGGAAACGTGAGGTGGTTTTTTCCCCGTCTCTCACTCACTCGCCGCACTTCACACATCAATGTATATTTTCGACTTTTGGGTTTTAATTAGCGTTTTATGCGCGATGGTGGGGTCCCGCTGGCTGGCATGGTTCCTAATCGAGGGATGCCGCCTCGTAAATATATTACACAGACTGTCGTCGTGTTTTACAGACGGAAGACGCTCATCTGGAACTAGACGTGGCACGAGGACGCGTGCGATCGCTGCTGGATTCGTTTGCGGACACGAAAACGAGAACTACTTCCGTCTGGGAGACTTGGCAGCGAGCGTCGGCCGAGAACAAATTGGATAAAGTCCTCTGGTCAGAAACCATGTGCGAGAGCAGCAAGGTAAAATGAATTAACGATTATCGCTATTGCACGTTATATATTATTATTATTATTAACAATATTTTAAGCTTAATAACCTAAACCTAACGTAGGACGAGTACGATGGGATGTTTATTATTGGTACCTACTCATAATAATTATTAAAGATAAATGATTGAAAATGGGTATATTCTGATAATATATAGGGGAGGTATCGGTAGAGATAGAATAATTCCACGTCGAATTTAATATTTTTTTTTTTTATATTTAATTAAAATAACTAATTCGCATAAAACACGATAGTTTAATAGTGTTTGTGTTGAGAAAATTCATAAATTTTCGTTTTCATTCAATAATAACACACACGACCTACAAAATCGCCATTGGAAACGAGCGGTGGCAAGTGACAGATTTATCACTATGATATTATAATAAACCTTGTACTGTGTTTACTCTTTAATCATCGGTATACATATATAACATTTTATGACGTATTTAAATACTCGAATATTTTCATATAAATAAGTAAAAATAAATACATTTAAAAATGTGATTCTTCTATTTTACATTATTATGATATAATAATATGACAATATAAACTTTTTTTTAAAAAAAAAAAATAATTTTGACACCAAGTTTTATCTAATAACAATTATTAATATATTGAATTTGTTATAATAATTCATACATCATAGTATATGGATAATAAGTATTAATACTCATTACATAAATAGGAAATTGGAATGATAGGGGGACGATCAAAACTTATACGATTAAAAATAGTATAATTACGTTTTTTTTACGAGTAGGTATATTTATACGTATATATAAAAGGTTAGGTATAGGTTGGTAGTGTAGTAAAATTATATTAGTTTTAAATATAATACGTAATGATTAATTAATATATGTATAATTTTAATTTATTAGTAACTTTTCATATTATTTTATAATTGTTATAAAATAAATTAGTTACAATGGTATTAATTAATTGCTAATTTATTATTATTATTAAATAATAAAATATGTGTAGTTATTGTTTTTAATATATGATATTATAACAGACAATTTAAAATAATTCTTTTAAATTTAATATTATTCCATTGAATTTTCTTAAAATTTAAAGAACCAACAATAATTCTATTTATTAAAGTACGAGTATAGTGATGCAAATACGAAAATTCCATTTTATAAATTAGAAAAATATGATTCTCGGAAATTTCAAAATAAATTTTATTAGAAAACAATATTGTATTTTTTGTTTTTATTTACATTAAATTTTTGGAGAAAAATAAAGACAATATTTCAACTTCTGATTCTAATTTTTAATTTTAAATGTTCAGAAGGTTTCGATTTTTAAATTGAATTTTATTCAAATATTATCATTATACAATTTGATTAGAATATTTTAATTTTATGAAATATACTTCAAAATATAATGATTATTTATAATATTTATACACCTTAAGAAAAAATAAAAATAAAATAAAATTTTAATTTTAAATTTCTGAAATTTTACATTACTACTAAGGTGCATCTACATAGTTTAGACCAGGGGTCTTCAACCTTCTAATGCAGCGGGCCACATAATATTTTTAAAAAATCTTATTCGTAGTAAGAACATGTATTTTATACAAAAATTCAGTTTTATAATAACAATTTTTATGATTAGGTATATTTTAAATTACAAATTTTTATTTTTACATTCTGGAATCTGGACGAAGCGAAGAATGTATTGGTTTTTCAATGATATGTGTGTTTTTTTTTTTTGTTTTTATGATGTCGGAAGACACTTTTACTACCCTAAATAATGCTCCGATTTTCACGCATAGCATATGTTTCCGGTTGGAAAGTGGATATTATTGGTTTTTTATTTAGGTCATTTTTCGAATTTCTTAAAATTGACTTTAACGGTAGAAAAAACCATGAAGAACGGCATAAAATACACGAAAACATAAAATTTTGACGATTTTGATTTCAATATTTGATGATAACTCGGGCAATTTTGAAGTTAGAGGCTTGAAAATTTGATTGGTTATTTATATATGTATTATATATATGTGGTAAAATTTTGGAATCGTTACGTTAATTTTTCTACAAAATATAGGACTTTGAATGTCAAAATATTTACGATAGAGATAGCTTAACCATTATAATTGTATGGAAATAGAAAATATACATACTAAATTTCAAATGTGATCGCGGGCCGCGGGTTGAAGACCCCTGGTCTAGACACTGCATATAAGTACTTAGGTAAGGTTTAGGAAAACTCAAGCATTTCCTTAAAATTTGAAAATTAATTTTAATATCATTATTTATATTCATTAAATTATTATCAAATATTTATTATGTCTAAAATAAATATAATTAATACTCCTATTTTTATTTTTCATCATATAACTATGCAAATAAATTATAAAATTATAAAATTATTTTTTATTATTAAATGCAAATTTACGGGAAAATGTAATAGAAGATACATTAATTAGTTAATCGTAAGTAATTTCATAACCTTCGTTTAAACTTTCCAACGCTTTTAAATATAAACGGATTTTATGGCGCGATGGATTGATGCCAAAATTGATGGAACTAAGTAACTTTGTCTCTGTACGTCATGTTTAAGTGATATACACAATCTGTTAAAATTAATTTATTATTATAAATAATATTAATATAATATTTAGTTTTTAATATTAAAAATTAATATAATAATTTTTAATATCATTAATAATTTTATTTTATACATAGACTGTAGATTGGGTTTCCAAATTGGAAGCTCAACTGTATCCAGTATTGAAATCTGAACCATCATCAGTAGATCGACATATTTTAGAAGTTCAACAAAAGTTAAATAACGTACTTCCAGAAGTACAAAGAGCTCAAACTGATATTGAATCTAGAATAAAAACAGCAGAAGAACTCATCGGAAAAGGTAAATTGTAAAATATTTAATGAACTGTAAACATGAGTATAGTTTTAATAATATAAATATTGTTTTTAAGGAAATATCCAAGGTGATAATATTTCTATACCTCCAAGATTAAAAGACCTTCATAATCGTCTGGTTGGAATTACTACGGAATATAAGAATCTGTTAGATATGTTTTTATCATTCTTTAATTCTTTAAAAGAGGTATAGAATCTACTTACATCAATATAAAAATAAACATTTTAAAAATCATTAATTTTAAATAATATTTTAAAGTTTCACAATGTTGTCAATGATGCTGAAAAAGAGAGGCCTACAGATATATTTAATTATAATATAAATGATGTTGAGAAGCTTCTAAAGGATCATAATAAATCAAGACAATCTGTATTGGATAATTTTAAAACTGTTTATGCCGAGAACATTCGTTTAATGGATAAAATTAAGCAACAAGTAAATACACCATGGTAAATTGTTTTATTGACTAGGTATTAAAAATTACTTTTATATTCGGTTTTTAAGGAACCTCAAAAATCTGGAGAACAAGATACGTATGTGGTACGTTATTTAATGGAAAATGAAAGAAATCTTTGGGACCAATCGTGTGAATCTTATTGTCAGAAAATTGAACAACAACAACAATTAAGTCAATTTGATAATGATCTTATTCAAATAAACAACAATTTAAACGATCTTTCACAACAGCTCCTATCTACTCGAGGGCAATACGGAGTCAATTTATCAACTGCCAATTCTGCTTCACTCGCTTTTCATTATTTCGAAAAAACTATACTAGTTAGTCATTATAATATAGTAGTATTAATGCGAAAAACGTATTTCTATAGAATGACTAATCATTTTTATTTATAGCTTTTAGAACAACGTATAGAGACATTTATTAACGCAGCAAACTCATTAATGAATTTTAATCACACTAAGTCTGAGCATATTAAAAAAGAATTGAATAAATTGAAGACTAGATGGGATACGTTTCAATCACAAGTATTAGAAAGTCGTAACCATATTGACCTTTGTGTTCAATATTTCACTTTAATTAATGAAGTAATTATTTTCATCAAAATAAATAAATTGTATATATAATACATATAAATAAAACATATAATATAACCATGCTATTTTAATAGGCTCAAGAATGGTTTCACGAAGGTAGTAAAGTTCTCATGAATATAGCTCAAAAATCAACTGTAGTAAAAACTAGTGAAGAAGCAACAGCTTTATTAAATGAAATTGAGATGTTTTTAAAACCAAAAGATATAAAGCAAGAAGAAAGATTAAACCAAATACACGAACTCAGTGTCAGACTTTTTGGAGACCAAGTAACTACTGAAGTCCCACAAGTAGTTACCGAAAATAAAGAACTCCTTGATTCGTTTTCTTTAATTGCCAAAGAATTAAAATCTTTTGATGAGAAAATCAAATTTAGAGAAAAATATGAAAATAATTGTGAAGTCAATCAAATAATTACTAATACTTACCAAGATATAATGACATCTACCTCAATTATTAATGTAAATATATGTGTATTTTAAATTATCTATTTACGATTTATTATTAATCGTTATTGAATACAATATAATATCAATAATATAATATAATATCATTCTTTTATAATAATGTAAAATAAATTTTAGGGTACTCTAATAAATGAAGATAATAATATTCCATTACCAAAGAAATTAAAAGTTAATGAAACAGTCAAGGCTGAACTTTCCATAATTGTGCCATTAAAAGACAATATAGTGGATGAGGGAAAAACATTTATATTTGAATGCAGGTAATGTGTATTATTATTATTTTAAGAATGACATAGTGATAGTAAATATATTATATAATATATATTGTATTATTGTAATTTAAACAAATTTTTTTATTACTTTATAAAAATAATTTTTAAATAATATGTAATACCTACAGCATCAAAGGTGAACCTGCTAAAGTGACTTGGTATAAGGACAATATTTCTATCGATAATAATCCGGATTATCAAACATCTAAAATAGATAATCGATATTTACTAACAATTGAAGAAACATTTGTAGAAGATTCCGCTAAGTTTACATGTCGGGCCGAAAATGATTCAGGAGTTATTGAAACAAGTGCATACCTCTCTGTAAAAGGTATTTTTAATTATATATTTTAGATTTCTCATTTTACTCGTATTTTATTTTAAACAGAAGGCCAACCTGAACACCAAATTAGTCCATCGGTATTTACAAAGTTATTAACAGATTTGATAATAAAAGAAGGTGATACGTGTTCATTAAAATGTATGGCAGAGGGTAATCCTCTTCCTACTGTACAATGGTATAAAGATGATATTTGTATTGATAATAATCCTCAATTTCAAATTACATACAATAATGGTGAAGCATTAGTAAAAATTGAACATACTAATTCATTACATATTGGAAAATACACTTGTGTTGCAACTAATAGACTTGGTTCAGATTCGACTACAGCTAAATTATTCCTTGATGGTACGTAACTAAAATAAAATAATAATTTTTTTTCCACCAAATGATTAAATTGTTTCTATAACGTTTTTTTAGTTTTAGAAATACCTAAAAATGGACCATCGTTTGTAACACCTTTATCTAATGTTATGGCTAGGGCTGGACAAAAGTTAAAATTAGAATGTGAAGTTGAAACAAATGAACCACCGACATTAATATGGTTTCACAATGGAAAAATTATGAAAGAAATAAAAGATTTTAAGGTACCTAATATAATAATATTAACGAATAAAATAAAATATACCTGAACAGGTGTTTTGTACCTGTTGAAGTGTTGATATAGCGTATAATAAAACAATTTTTTTAGGTTTCTGAAAATCGAGGAAAAATTAATTTAATTATTCCAGAAGCTTATCCCAAAGATGCGGGTACTTACAGTTTGACTGTAAAAACGGAACATGGTGAAGAATCAAGTAGCTGTCTTGTATCAGTAAAAGGTTTACTACCAAATGAAACATCTGATTCTGAAATTGCAAGCGATTTGGAATTGACTAAACCATCAATAACATTGCCTTTAAAAGAACAAAGTATTCATGAGGGTAGTAGTGTTCATTTGAAATGTATAATTGTTGGACACCCTGAGCCTGAAGTAATATATTATAAATTATAATATAATATATTAAAGTTTCTATAAAATAATAACATTTATGATAAGGTTATTTGGTATCATGACGGTAGACCTGTTAAAGAATCAAAAGATATTCAACTTTTATTTCAAGGTGATCAATGTTCATTAGTAATTAAAGAGGCATTTATTGAAGATGCTGGAGAATATAAAGTAGTGGCTATTAATTCTGCTGGAGAAGCTAGTAGTAAATGCGTTTTGAATATTGATTCTAAACCAGGTGCAAAGAAAAAAAATTATAAATTATAAAGTATAAATAATTTATTATTTTAAATTTTATCTAATTTTAGTATTGGATATTGATGAACTAGTAGTCTCACCAAAATTCACGAAGTTATTATCAGATGTATTAGTAAGAGAGGGCGATTCTATTAACTTAGAATGTAATGCCGAAGGTTGTCCAAAACCAGATTTTAAATGGATTAGAAATACCGTGGAAATTAAACCTGATCAAAGAATAACAGTAATATAAAACTTATTTTCGATATTTAAAATTTTTAGTAATATGATAAATTTAAATATAGCTAAGTTCAGATGAAGACGGTACAGCCATTCTTCATATAAAAAATGCTCTACCTATTGACAAAGGACAATACACTGTAAGAGCTATAAATAAAGCAGGAGAAGCAAAATGTTTTTCACATGTTATCGTAAAGGCTATTATGACGCTTGACGAGGTAGTTAAACCTTCAAAAAATGAAATTCAGTTCGAAGAAAAGTTTGAAAAGCCAATTTTCGTTGAAACATTTCCTCAGAGTATTAACGTGTTTACTGGTGAAAGTGTGAAATTTGAATGTATTGTTTCTGGTAAACCTACTCCAAAGGTAATTTATATTATTTAATTTAGTAGTAGAGTAGATAGTTTTCTATAAATACTTAAAATTTATAAAATTAGGTTCGATGGATGTTTAATAATAATCCAGTGAGTGGCAAATCGTTTTTAGTGTCTACTAGTGGTGATCGTCAGGTACTAACTATACCTGAAGTTAGTATTGAACACAATGGTATAATTGAGTGCGTAACTGAAAACGATATCGGTAAATGCAGTTGTGTATCTTCGCTTAAAATAAAAGGTAACCAAATATTTATAATTTATATATGAGTGTAATACACAATATTATACGTATATATAATATTATATATATATATATATATATATATACTCGTATACATATATATACACACAAACACGTAGCCATGATTTTTTTTTGGGAGGGGTCAAAAATTATTTTAAATATTCTCACTTATTTATTTATTAATAATTCAACTTTTAACATGTATACATTATTACAATTTACATTAATACAGAAAACTAAAGTTATGTTATTTAATTCTAAATAATAATAATTTAATAATAAAATTATTTTATAATATAATCAATTATTATTTAACAGTAATTAAAATTTTCAGGTTGGTCCGGACTACATGGACACTCCCCCTGAATATGTCACTGTATAGTGTATATATACAAATATAATATATACGAGTATATATGTATATGTATATTATATACATATAATATTATATTTAATTAATGTTATTATTATTATTGCTTTAACAACCGAGCGTTTGAAATATTTAATTTAATTATAAGCTTTAACGCATTATTTAAACGCACCTAACAAGTGTTGGGCATAAAGATTATAAACTATTCTTGTCACAGAATTAGACGAAAGATGTCTGAGTAACAGTGTTCTAAAAATATAATCCTGTGCTAGCGTTCATTTTCACCGAATGCATTCCCATTGTACAGTCACCACATCACACACTACTCTTTATGCAACTCTCGCTCATTTTATAGCATATAATATTTTGATCAGTTTTAAAAAAAAATATTTAGTAATTTTTTAATTTTATTTAAAGAACGCGAAGATATTCCATTGATAATGGCACAAAATAATGGTGGTGATTTAAAACACATATCTTCTGAAGTTTACGAGTCTAGTTCTAAATTCGAATCAAAACAATCAACGTTCATGTCATCATCAACGTCAATTAATGGTGACAATACTCCTAAATATAAATTGGATTTATACAATTTACAATCAGAGAAGCAAAGTAAACAATTTGGAAATGATGCTCCTGTACAGGTTTGTCGATGTTATATTTTCTTTAAAAATAATGTGTAATTATTATTAATATTATAAAAAATACTTTTTATTTAACTATTTTGTTATTTCATGGTTCAGCACTTAATTATTATTATTTTTCATTTTTTTCCTTTTCCCTTTTATTTTTTGTTATTTTAAACTAATTCTAATTTAATTAATTTATTATTACTATTATTATTATTATTATTATTCTTTTTTTTTTTATTATTATATCAATAATTTTTTGCTAATTGTCATAAAATTACTTTTACGGTCTCTTATATATTTATATTATCACAAATCTTGTAAATATTTAATTCAATGTATATATCTACCATATACTAGTCAATTGTACTAAAAGGGCTTAGCCAATATATTCATAATAAATAAATTAGATAGTAAATAACTAAAAATTTGTTTTAGTCCGAATCATTACGAACGGAAGAGTATCATAATATAGATGGCAAAAAAAGTCAACATGTAAAAGATTTAAGTTCTACAAATGTGTCTAAGGAATACCAAACTTCATTTTTTGAACGTCATAACCAAGGGCTTATGAAAGAAAATTCTCAAAAATCATTGTCCGAAAGAAATATTATGAAACAAACAAGGAAACAGATAGCACCACGTTTTATTTCGGCCCCTCAGGGAAAAATTGCTGAACAAGGAGAAGATGTTTTTTTGGATGCTATATTAGATAGTCATCCACCATCTAATATTACGTGGAGTAAAAATGGTATTGAACTATTTCCTGATGGCAATAAATTAATAATAATCAATGAAGGTAACAAAACTCGATTGGATATTAAACGATTGGCTGTAGAAGATGGAGGTCAATATACATGTAAGGCTGTAAATATGGCTGGAAGTACAAGTTGTACGACTGACATTATTGTTAAAAGTAAGTGAATTAATTTTATTTTATTTTATAGTTAATAATATAATTTAGAGTTACCTAATAAAATATATATAAATATATACATTTTTTTTTTAGAAAATGTATTTCCACCTGTTATGTGCCGAAGACTTTTACCGAACACAGTTGCCGAAGGTGAAAGAATAGTTTTAGAAATTGAAGTTGCTGGAACCCCAGAACCAGTAGTGAAATGGTTTAAAAATGATCAACCATTAGTATTTCCATCAACTTTTTATAGATTAAGACAACAAGGAAATTGTAGTGCAATTGTAATAGAAAAAGGTAAGAATTATAGGTTCAAAATTATATTATATTTAATTAAAATATAATTGAAATCATGATGTAAAGCAACAATTGAACATGCTGGAGAATACAAAGTTGTAGCAAAAAACGATGGCGGAGAAGCAGTGAGTTGTGCTGATTTACGAGTAGTACAGACTTTACCTGATATTGGAATAAACATGTTACCTACATTTTCACCAAATGATAACATTGATAAAGTTAATGTGGTAAGTTATAATTTAAATGTTATTCGGTTTTTTTTTCATTCAAAATTCCTAAATAAATAAATAAATAATATATTATAATAGTGTAATAAATCATTATAATATAATATAGACATACACAATATGATAAATAATATAATAGTGATGGTTTATAAATTTCAATCTAATTACGATGTTTTTATTAGCTTACAATATTTAATAAAAATGTATTCCATGAATATGTTCATCATTGAAATAAATTGAAATAAACAATAGGAAAATATTAAATTGTTTAAATAAACGATTTGATTAGATTAAATTAGAAATTAAATATTTTAAATAATATTATTTTAATGTATATAATAAACACTAAATGTGATTATCTGATTAGGGTTACTCTATACATAATGTTATTGATATTTTTTATTATTAATATTATTATCAAATTGAATGATGTAATTTATAATGAGAGCTATGCTATTTAAAATTAATTTTGTCATAAAAGTAATTATATACATATAATACATATTTTTACTATATTATATAGTAAAAATTGTTTAATAAATGTTTATACTTATTAATTTATTATCAAAAAATATCTATGATAAAATAATAGTTTAGTTTATGGATAAAACAAAATATATTAATATTTATTATACTCGTACTAATTTATTTACTTACTATTTATTAATTACTTATTATACTCGTATGTAGTTAAAGTATAATGTTTTATACATGTGTAGGATTATTACAAAAGTATTGTACCGAAAAATCAACCAAACCAATTTAATATAACTAGAACATCTGAAGAAAAATCACATTTTTCTAAATCTGTTTTCATTAAAGAATCAATTAACAGTAATAAAGATGTAATTATGAATGTCAATAATGATGAGGTAAATGCTATTAATTTAAATTCAAATAATAATAATAATAATTATGAAACAAATGCACAACAGTTATCAGTTCAAAATGACAATATAGAAAATGGATCCATAACAAAAAAAAGTGCACTTCAATTTTTTAAAAATGTTATAGAGGATAACAAATTAGAAAAATCTAATAATACAAATATTATATCAGGAACAGGAATTAATAAAACAGTAAATTCTATTGAAGATTACAATAATCAAAGCCATCCTGCATATACAGAAACATATAATATCGAAGAAAATGTATCAAACAATTCATTTAAACAGTTTAATAACTCGGAAGTCATTTTAGAACCTGGCCCACCGCCCACTTTTGATTACATGCCAAGAATACAATCTGTAAAAAAAGATCAAATGACTGAAAGGTTAAAAAAACTATCAACCAGTCAAAAATTATTATCGCCGGAACAAATTCCGTCCGGAGCAATAAGAATATTTCCTGATATGACGTCTGAAATAAAACAAGAAGTAGTAGAACAATTATCTGAAAAAAATGAAACTACTAAATCTAGTTTATATGATGATAATTTAAAACAAAAACATTTATTTAATTCTTATAAACCAGTACAACATAATGAACCACACGCTCCAATGTTAAGACCTCAAGCAGATATAGAAGTACGGCCTGGTTCTCCTAGGCCATCCGCTGAAGCTATTTCTATGGAAAAGCTTTGGACTAAAACGCATTCTCAACAAGTTCAAAAAACTCCAGTATCTGTTTCACCGATTCCGGCAAAAACATATTCCTCAACAGAAATGCAATCGTATGTTTCAGAAACTATAACAAAAAATGGTGAATTATTAAAAAATGAGAGTAGGGAAGAGAAACAAGGAAGTCTAAAAATAGACGACGGCGTTAAAAAAGTTTCTGAATCATTTTCCGCAATATCATTTGGTCCGACAAAACATGTTGAGCCACCACACAATGAAATTAAGCGGCCAGTATCAGCAAATGTTTTTAACGAAATGATGACTAAAGATTCTTTTACAGATAAAAATGTTCAAACTAAAAATGTTTCAGAAGATTTGACAAATTTTAAATTGAATTCTTCATTTAATGCGCAACATAATTCTTTTGAAAGTGTACAAAAAACTAATAATTTTATGATGAAATCTGATCGTAAATTAGATAGTAGGCATTGTTTTGATAATAATAACCAAAAAATATCGTACTTTAGTCCCGATAGTTCAGTATCAACAAAAAAACACGTAGAGTCTCCTAGGAATGATATAAAATTTTCTAATTATACTCGATCACTCAGTGAAGAATCTGCTAAGGAAAACCAATGGAAAACTCCATCATCGAGCGTATTTAAGGGGAATAATCAGAATAAAACATATTCTTCTTTTGAAACACATTCAAGTTTTTCAAAAACATTAGAAAAAGATGGAATATTGGTCATGTCTGAAAATAAAGAAGAAAGTGGCCGAATGGTCGATGATGGTGTTCAAAAAGTATACGATTCATTTTCAGAACGTTCGAAATTACCAACGAAAAACATAGATCTTTCCAAAAATTGTAATAAGTCAAATTCTATAAAAACTATGCAAAAAATGTTTGAGCAAACATCATCAACTGCATTTAATACGCCATTACACGTAAGACCGTATAGTAGAATGAAATCTAGGGCTAGTGATAGTGATTTTGAAAGTGAAGCAGAATTATCAAAATATAATATAGAACAAAAAGTTTCCGAAAATCAGAATAGTTTTGAATCAAAAATATATTCTTCTAATTCTCAAATACAAGAAATTAAGAGTACTTCAATGGTAATGCAAAGTCCGGTTAAAGAAAGTGGATATGTAGCTGATACGGATGAACCCAGAGTTTTACATAGCGATACAATAACAACTAATCAACAAACATTTAATTCTAAAAGAAATCCGGGGTTTCAAAGCGCGTTAATAAAGAAGGTTTGATATTATAATCTTATCAGTATATTAAAATAATAGAGTGAAGATGATAATAATTCAAATTATAAAAATAACGACAATAATTTTTATTTACTGTTTTGTGAATTTTTGGTTTATATTAATTGATTGATTTGTTTTTATTAATTTTTGGATATACATTCTTTATGTATAATAAATAATATGTATTGTGTATTGTGTATTGTGTATAATATAATATTAATGCTGTAACATAGTGTTGTAATAATATTTTAATAATTAACTGTTTTTCTAGAAATAATTAGTTTCACAGTGTGGTGTCAATTAGATTTTTAAAATAAATTATATTGATATAGTTAATGAGTTTTAGTCATTTTATAGGCTGAGTTCTTTGAAAACGAACACCGGCAACATCGTCAGCACTCTCCTCAACGATCACATCAAAACTACCAACATAGAAGTCATGTGGTCCATAGTCCTCTAAAGTTTATAAAAGGAGAAGTACGTGAAAGTGATTACGAGAGCGATTATGATTGTAGAATTCAACCGATTTGGCGTCCTTATGATTCAGAATCTGAAGAACCAGTTTATAAACCAGTTAGACCTAGTTTTAAGACGCCTGTGAAACAGATGAATATACAGCAGCGATATCAACCTGCTCGAAATACTCCTGTACAATTGAAAGAAATTATTGAACCGGCATTTGAATTGAAACCAGGGTCACCCCCTGAAATTGGTTTTGCATCTTTACCGGATGCGCACAGATCTGTGAGCTTCGTAGAATCAGCACAAAGTGAAAGTGTGCAAAGGACAACACATTTTTTGTCTTCAAATGGTGGTGATAGTTGTGTGATTGATAACCAAGGATATGGTACATTAGAACGGAAAGCTGAAGCAAAACGATTACAAAGGGTAGATGAAATGAGAAAGAGATTTGAACAAAAATCACTAACTCCTGCCGAATCTAATTCTGTTCAAATTATTTCGTCACAATCATTATCCACACAAGGTATTATACCTTTTTACCAATATTAATTATTTTAGCATATTGCCTGTAAATGGATAATGTATTATTAGCTTCATGCAAAATATTATTATAAAGTATTATATTATTATTATTTTAATATACTGTATTTGACAATAAATCAATATTATTATACGATTAGGTACTAACCAAACTGATATTTCCCAAACTGGCATACCGTACTTCAAACATGATTTCGGATATGAATTCGGTGTAGTGTATCCTGTGAAAACAATTAACGCTAAAACAGCTAACCTAACAGATAGTGTTAGCATTCCAGTAATACACGAATTTTCCAAAAATATTCAAAATCAGACATCTGAGATGTCTAAATTTAATTTACACCAAGAACAATATAAAACTACTACAGGTGAAGGATTTAAACTCGAATAAATACTTGATTTCATAAACTTTATGCACTCTATAGTTTTATATAAATTCTTTAACTCTATATATAATATTTCTACTTTAACATGAATTTATTTCTATATTATTTCTATATATATATATTTGAATTTAATTTATTTCTATAATTTCATTTCATTTAATATTTGTATATTTAGTGTAGCAAAAATTAGGTATTATTAATGCGCAGAAAACAACCGCTTAGTCTTTGTCGCAACTACACTCTACTGCTTTCAACTATAATTGGTAATATGTATTAATTGTAAGTAATGTGCAAGTAGTATTTTACTAATATATCGAGTGGTTTGTAACTTTTTGATTCTATTAATTCGCATGTAAATGATTATTAACTCATATACCTACATTGAAATTTTTCGATTTAATATTATTTAAATTTTAATCGTTATTTTATAGATGGCCCCGTTATTAGCTCCGTTTACCAAAAAGAATTGAAAAATGTCGAATATTCAGATCCTTCACATAGTATACCATTCTTTGCAACCGTAAGTATTTTTAACGACTGTAATATAAATTATAAATATTAGAATTATGAAAAATCTTGAACTAAAAGAAATATGATCAAGTTAAATTTGTTTTTTTTTTTGTTTTATCGCTGATTAAATATTAATTATTGTGTATTGACATTTATTCAATTATAGCCATTAAAAGACATAGCTGTAGTTAGCGGTAAAACTGCCAGATTCGAGTGTATCGTGCAAGGCGAACCTGTCAGTGACATTACGTGGTCTTGTAATGGTAACGTGATAGAAAATTCAGACTGCTATCAGACAGAGTACAGGAACGGTGTATGCAAATTATCCATACCTAGAGCATACCAATGTGAGTGTCTTTAAATTAAAATTATATAAAATTTATGATGTATAACCTAAGATCATAATATACTATGGATGGAGTCACAAGCCAATTATTTAACGCCGATTTAATTTGGCTATTGACTAAATATTTTTGATTATTGCGCTTGCGTTGTTTATTGGAGGCGTGACTATGTACTCGCAATATCCGTTGAGAGTATATAGAGTACTACACGCATGCGTTGTAGGCATTTTTTTGTCCAAATGCAGGTAATTTTCAAGTTAATTATATTATATTGGTTTAATAAGCATGTCTTCATCCATAGTATAAGTTCTAAGTGTCTTAATTAACACTAATATAAAAATATACAATAACTATTATGAATTTATTATTTGCAGTCAATGCCGGATCATACACGTGTACGGTGTCCAATTACCTAGGATCTACCAGCACTTCAGCCAACCTCCAAGTGTCAGGTGAGTCTCGCACGTTCATTCAACACTAAATTCATATAATGGGCTTTCTTCTTTCTCTTCAAAATACCAAAAATATTACTTCCGGTTGGTGCAGTGAAGTTTCGAGATTCTTGATTCTACTGTAGTTTTTTTTTTTTTTAACATAAATTATTTACAGCAATTTTAATTGTAGAATATTAAGACTTGTAAACGAATAATTTTTAAGTATGAATTTTTAATCTTTAAGAAAATTCAATATTGTTTAGAATGTATAGTGTTATCTAACTTAAAATGTCAAATTAATTTAATATCATTAACTTTGATATAATAATATATTCTATTAATGTTTAGTTTTTTTTTTTTTTTTTTTTTTGCAATTGTAACGAATAACAAAATATGTTTACAATTGTATTATCATAATAATAATATTATTTTTGTAACAATAAAAAGTTTTAATAAACTTTTTAAAATGGTTATGGTTTCTTCTTTCTCCTGTCTATAATATTACAAGCTCTCACAATCGTATGTCTTGTGCTTACTGCAACATTTAGTGTATGGTTTAATTAAATACAAAATATGTTGTTTGTTTGTTTATGAAAAGCACGCTTAGATAAAATTATAAGTTTAAGTCAACGAGTGTGGTAGAACGATAATTGCACAAATATAGAATCATATTATGTTTACTCTGCGAGATTAGAATAAACGTAAAAAAAAAAAAAAAAAAAAAAAAAAAATAGGTAGCTCTCTTTACATTAATTTCTAGAATATTAAATAAAAATTCTTGTAAATATATTATTACTAATAATTAGTATAAATTATTATTCATAATAATTGCCGATAGAAACAATATTACCTAAAATATTATTTTATACAAATGCAATATTATGTTGTAGAATGTAGTAAATAAGTATATTTATTGATTTACAAGTAAATATAGGTAGGTAATTATAATAATATATTATAGGTAGGCAATATACACTATATAGAAATATAAACAAACAAAATGTAATCAGTTTAGTAATTAGTACGTAATTAAAATTAAATGTTATTTATCATGTTAGTACGAGTAAAACTCGTGTAATTAATATGTGGGTAATTTTATTCTATGTTGTGCGTTTACGAGTATAAGTTTGAGTATAAGTTTAATATATTTTAATAAATTGTAGAGTTTTTTTATAATATTTATATAATTTCTATTAGCAATCGTATGAAAAAATTTGTTTACTCAGGTTTTATGTAGGTATATATGAGTATATTTGAAAATATATAGAGTTTTCTTTCATAAAATTACGACTTACGAGTATATAATAATACAATATATTATATAAATAATATAATATATGACATAGTCAAATATTTGTGTTAAATTCTTAAATTAATCTCTGACTATCATATTAAAAATAAATTTGTATACTTTGACATTATTCTTTTTCTAATTTTCTAAAGAAAATATTTATTTGTAAATAATTTTATAAAATATGTATTGGGTTATTTAAAAATATTGCTATAATTTTTTAAAACTTAGTACCTATTATAACTTTTAAATATAAACTAAGTTTTAATAATTTTTAAATATTTTTAATAATAAAATTATAACGTTGAATTGTTGATGATTCTGAATTAAATGAAGAATAACAAATAGATAAATTAAAATTGTAAATAAATTATAAATAATTTAAATTTATCAGTGTATAAGTAATTTAAAATATATATAATTAATTTTGATATTTTTTCTAGATATGTTTTTATCCAGTAAGTTATATATCTTAAATATAAAACCGAAAAAAAATTCTAGGTACCTAGTTAATTTCCAGGCTAGTAGTTAATATCACTATAAATATTTATCTTTCCACGGTAGGTGGATATACTATTGTGCCTAATTACGAGCAATCGAAATCCAAAATAGAAATATGCCCTTATATCTTGGAGATAAGTTTGATTAATATCGAAGGTCTGACAAGTTATACTTTAGAAGTATATAGATGATTATGATAAATTGATAACATTATAATGTTTAATATAGGTACCTACTTAATATCAAGGACAAGATAGTGAAATTTTTTAACTGAGTTAAGTTAAATAACATAAATTTACAAATTTTACAGTTAATAGTTTATAAAATATTTTTATTTTTTAGCTAAGTTAACTATTGCTTAGTGTTTATTACTATATTATAATAAAAAAAATTTATGAACTAAAATATGTAACATTAATGTTTATGACTGTAATAATTATAATTTTTCGCTTCTCTCAGAATCTAATATAATTTTAAAAATTGTGTATATATTTTATAGAAATAAAAATTATTATTAGTTTCTATTTAAAGTGAAAAATAAATTTTTTTTTTGTTGATACTGTCTAAATTAAGTAAAGTTAAATATAGTGCTATATGAAAAAATACTAAAGAATTCTTTTTTTTTGTATATAAAAACGATTCTGAGCGAAGTTCAGTCAGATAATGTAGGTATAGATTAAAATTTTGACATTTTTTATTAAATATTTAAAACACAAAATTTTATCACACATATAGAGACCATTATAGTACACATATAGTACATAAATGAACACTTGATATTATTGTGTTATCAAATCAAAAAAATTAACGTAACGGTTCCAAAATTTTACCACATATAAATAATACCTATGTGAATAATACCCAATAAAATTTTCAAGTCTCAAAATTTCAAGTTTAAAAACTTAAAAATTGCCCGAGTTATCGTGAAATATTTAAATCGAATTTGTTGAAATTTCAGTTTTCGTGAAAAATGCCATTTTTTGTCATTTTTTCGTCGTTTTTTCTATTTTAGAAATTCAAAAAATGACTTGAATAAAGTACCAACAACATCCACTTTCCAACTGGAAACATATTATGCTATTCGTGAAAATCGGAGCATTATTTAGGGTAGTAAATGTGTCTTCAGACATAAAAAAAAATCACACATCATTTAAAACCAATACATTCTTTGCTTTGCTCAAAATCTAATAGAGGTACTTAGGTATATGAACTTAACTTGAATTTTAAGAAAATTAACTCGGTAATATCGGTACATAACTAATAAAAAATAAAAGTTAAGCTTTAAGTTAAGTTAACAAATATTTAAATTTTAAAAGTTAAAATTAACTTAACTTTAACTTATTAATTTAGCTTTGCTTAATACTTACAATTACCTATATTACGATAATAATATTTATGCTGTAACATTCCAATAAATACGAAAAACAGTTATTTTAGTTTTAACATTATTAACTCGATAAGTGTATAATAATTAATGAACGATTTTATAATAATATTATCTCTAATAGTAGGTATAATATAAAATAATGAATACTTCAATAATTGTTTAAACGTTGAACAGTATCGATTAGCAATGTACAAAAATATTCTGTATAAAATGTTACAAATTTGAAACAAAATAAAGTTTAATTTAACTGCTTAATATTTTGAATATATAAATATATTAAATTATAGAAATGTATTTCTGATAAAATACTAAAATGAAGAAGAAATAGTGGGCAAACTAACTTTAAATAAATAAAATACAAATTCATATGGATAATTAATGTGAGATTATTTTCACTATATATTAAAATTGTAATTGGTAAAAAAAATAAAAAATAAAATAAAATAGAAATTTAATGTAAATTTCATATCGTGCAAAATTAGGACGTTGCCACTTGTCTCCATCATCATACACGCAGCGAATCCGTTTATATTTAGATGTTCGTTATTATTCATTCTACTCCCACAACGATATATTATTGCATTCAGGAATTTTGTTAGAACTCCACTTTAACCGAAAATATATAAACTCAAATATTTATACTGAATACGTTATTATATACATTGAGAATACATTTTTTAATAAATTAATATTTGTATGATTATTTTTTTTTTTATTATTATTATTATTACTAATTAATAAATACAAAGTCAATACATTTTATAATTATATAATTTGTATTCGTAAATATTTATTTTCCCGTTATATCGTATACAAATTTACAAAAAAAAAAAAAAAAATTTAATATGTCAATACAGTTTGTATTGAAAATAATTTATTTCTTAAAAATAAGAATAATTTGACTGGACCATGACCTATTGGGCTCAGACAGAAGTCTCGCCTAAGTATGGAGTTTATGTTAGGTAAGGTCATCTAATAGCTACAGTTTAGAGTGTAGTATATAATATGTGCCCATATCTAAAAAAATATTAACGAATATTGTGTTTTTATTTTTATCAAAAATAATATTTAAAAATATTATAAAAATATAAATTTATGATATATTAATTAATTAGGTTTATATAATACGTTAGTGCGAATTCGTAAAAATTGTAAATAAACGAGATAATATAATTATTATAATAATAATAATACGTAATATAATATTAATAATTATAATTATTATAAATAATAAGAAATATAGCTATAAATAATAATATGAATAAATATTTTACATTTGGTGCTAAACTGTTTTATAATTAGACCGATGAGCTATGTCAGTTTTGGCATTGTTATATTATATTATTAAAGTTTAAAAATATATTAAAGATGTTTATAAAAGGTATTTAAATATTATTTCCTTGAGAATATTATCGCTGTATAATATTGTTTTTGAACAGTTTAAATTTATATGTAATTTAATAGTATGAGTACGTTTTATTTATTTATTTATTTTTTTTTTTTGTAATTTTTTTAACTTGTATTTTTTTATTGGGTATCCAAACGTACTTTAACAAACATAAAATATTTACATTTAACTGAATTTAGTAATTTGGAAAAGATTATAATATACGATTTCATCATAAACTCGAAGAGATATCGCATTAAGAACGATTGACATATAATTTGAATGCTATGTTTTTTTGGAAATCCTGTGATGAATTTTACGTTTTATTACAATATGCTCGTGATTTGGAATAAATATTCGTCAATTGCACGCGACAATAAGACTGATAACAGCTGCTGATATTATATACTATAATAATAATTTAATTACGTAAAACATTTCACGTGCAAAATATTTAAATATGAAAAAAAAAAGGAAAATTATTCAATTTTTAATCGATAAAAAACTGGGCGATTATAGAATTTTTCCTACTGAAGACGTGGAACTTACGGGGGAAAAAAAATGAAAATAATAAGACGTGGAAGAGATAAGGATTTTAGTCGTGGAAAAAATTCAAGGTTGACCGGATTGCATTCTCGTATATAAAATGTTAGTTCCACGGGTTATTTAACAATAATATATATATGTATATATATATATATATATTATATTACTTTACTCGGTGTGTTCGACGGACGCAGAAGACCGACGACGGAGGATCGCCGACACTTCGGGGATTTGGCATCGTCCCGCGACTGTTTTTTTGGCAACCCGTCCGAGTCGGTCGACTCCGGCGACTATACGCGACGCGTAATAAACGACACACACGGGCACTGTCTAAAAAATCGCTAGCAAAGTCGATCTAATAATAACGTCCTTGCCGTTGACGGACCCGACTTTTTAGTTTTTTTTCCATACGTCCCGTGTTCACACACCCTCATCTATACACACCGTCGAGGAATATTATTTATAATTTTAATGAATATTTTGGACACTTCGACAGGGCAAAAGTCGATTCGACGACGATAGTTAGAAAACGATAATGCAAATAAATTAATTAGTACCTTACCTAATAATAATCGTGATATTATTAATATTATAATATGTTGTTATCACGCAACTCGGAAAAGATGACTCATAAACTTCGTCGTCCATTTCCCTTTCTTCTTTTTATTTTTATTTTTAATTTTCAATTTTTTTTGATACATAAACTTATATTATATACTTATTTATTGTTTTTAACATATTTGACGCCATCGTATGCTTAGTAAAAAAAAAAAAAAATAAAAAATAAATATGCCCACGTTTAGCTAAAAATAGTTATTGATAATTTTTCTAACTCGATACGTTTTGTTTTTAAACTAACTCGTCTCGTGTTTTTCACAACGTGGCGTTCATGTTGGTTTATATGATTTGTAATAATGAATATATTTACGTGTATATTTTATATAGAACCAAAATGATTCATTTTCCTGTTATTTACTGAAAACAGTTTGTAAACGTTGGCGGTGGATATAGTGCGTTTAATCGAATTTTATAAATAACTCCGACCAACAGCGGCCATAACACAACGTAACATAAAATAACAATATCTAATTAATAACGACATCTGATTTAATTTATAGTTGTTAATCATCGATCATAAAAAAATCGCAATCACGCGTTATCACTCATTATCACTCACCTAATAATTTTTTAGTTTTCTTCGATGATCAATTTTTCCCACACGTTTATTTTGATTCTATTTCGTTTTATACAGTGTGAAATAAATGCTATTTAACGATGCAGTTGAACTCTGGTATCTGGTTATGCGCGTGAAACTTATTGTGCATAAATACACTATAATATGAAATATGTGATTTCGTATTTCGAGCATTTCATATTTTCATTCGAGTACTAAGATAATATTTCGGTCTCGTTACATCGAGATCGCGTATAATTTCGTATGAACGAAGTGTTCGTTGTTTCCAGTTTTCCACAATTATTATAATTACTTAAAATTAATAAAAATATTATATATTTATTTGTACATTATAACAAATGTGTTTCACTTTTACTAAGGATGATGCATACAGCTGTCGACTTATTCCCCTTTTTTAAAAATTATTTTATTGCATAAAGGACAAGTTTGCCTTTAATTTAATATTCATTCAAAAGCTTAACGCATGTTATGAAATAATATAGTACAATATTATGCTCACGTGACATTGACACGTCGAGGTCGAAAGAATATTAAAAAGAAATAAAAATAATAAAAATAATAATAATAATAATAATAATAATAATAAATAGAAAATTAAATATGAAAATATTGAAAAGTTATAAATTATCACGGAGAATATAATATGATATTATTGTTAAATATTTTAGTATTTTATACATTATAATGTTTTATCAATAAATAATTAATAAATTGTCATATTTCAAAATCAAGTGCAGCGTGTACGTTGTCTGCTCCAATTTCTTTTAATGTAATGCAATTCTATCGGTTACGAATTATTATAATTTTAAATTAATATAGTGAATATGAATTTATAATTAATGTAATATATTTAATAGTTAATGAGATGCATTTGACAAAAATATTATATAGTTGATGTTAATAATTAATATTTTTCTCCTATTTTTTTTTCTTGTAATATTGAATATTTAATATTTAGCGGGTAAGGTGTAGGTCTATCTTTTAACATTAGTTCACGACTCTACATTGTTTGTGTACTAAAATTTAAATAAATTACTTACATTTTATTTTGGCATTCAAAATATGGTTTTATGCCATTTCTAAATCAGTTGAATTTAATTAGCATTTTAAGATGGAATGCATATTTTACTAAAAGAATATTTTGTACCTTAAATTGAATTGTGATGAAATGATGATACTATATATTTTTTTAAATCATATGATTTATAATATATTATGAAACTATTGAAATTTTAAACTTATTATTTATTTTTAACTATATTGAATAAAATATATCATAATAATATATCAAAAAATCGTACATTATTATGTATATAGTTTACAAATGTACCTACCTATATTTTAAACTTACGTTATAATTATCATAAAATATGAATCAAAATATTAAAATATTTTTGTATTTAAATTTATATTTAGATTAGGTAGTTAAATATGAATTGTGTTCTATTGACATATTATAAACTTTGTCGTTCTATTATGAATATTAACGTTTATTGTGTTTTCTTTCTTTAATACTAATATTTTTAATTTCTACTTTTGCTCATATTTTTTCATTTAAAAACTAATTATTTAATTATTAAGTATTTATAAAATATTTTCAATTATTAAAATGATTAATGAAAATAAAAAGTAAAAGTAAAATGTAATAATAATGTTTTTGATCATTGTTGATTCTGATTTAATATTATATTTATTAATATATTAATTTATTCATAGTAAGATGTACCTACCTATGCAATTTATATTTCATACAATAATTTTATACTTTTATATACAAGACTTGATAAATAAGTTGTCCTTGATCCATATATTATTCGTGAAAATTATTATTTAGGAACATTGTAATAATCTAATTTCATGCTATTATTATGACACTATTTAATTAAATTAACAAATTAACTTGGTAAGTATATATCTAAAAATACTATACCTACCTACTTTCTTAAAAATTGAACTAATACAAAATTTTAACGTATTGTTAATATTTATAACTATAATTTATCTTTTGTCGCCATAAATTAAAATTCGTAGTTTAATTTCCGCAGATAAATCTTTTAAATTCTGATCGATGTAATTATAATTAATTTACTGCAATAATGTGCATTTCAATAGTTGTATTAATGAACAATATTATCTTAAATACTTTTGTTGTTTTGAACTCCTGTCACATTTGAAATGGATTAACGACAACAGAAAATATAATAGGTACATAGATAATATTATGTAAATCAAATCCTTAGGTTACCAATGATTATTTATTATAATAAATATAATTAATTAATAAAATTAAAATAGTGGAAAAAAACACAATAATAAATCAAAATAGTCAATTCATTTTTTATGTGGGTAATATAATTAAACATCTTACTAACTTACTACCTATTATGGCGTTTACTCTACTGATTATAATTTTATTTTTATAAAATTGTCATACCTTTTACCGTTGTTATGATGTTATGCGATTTAATTATAATATAATAATTACTTCGTGGCTTTTTAAACATTACATTTTAATTATATTTTTTTTTTCTAAAAATAATAGGTAGTAACACTTGACGTTATTTTATAATAAGATTGATTTAACATTATTATAAGTTATTTATTTTTATGAATATAGTAATATTGTATATTTCAGATAATGAACGCATATTGTACAATCCTTATGAACAAGATCAAGGACACAAAATTATTGCATACTATAAATCAAACGAACAATTATTTAGTAAGTGACAATAATATAAATTTACTTTAATATTTTCAGTAATTGGATATAATATTAGATTAGCATTGAATAACACACACATATTATGTTATATCTTATATATTAATGAAAATGATTTTTGAGTACACATTAATAACTCTATGTTATATTTTATAAATATTAGAAAAACGACAAAAGTGTCTAAATGATTTTAAATGTATATGACTTTCCTCCAGTGGCGCAACCAATGGGGTTGTAACTTGTAACCCCCCTCGAAAAATTATATGACTATAAATTATAATTAATATTATAGGGTAGGCGTAGGGTAATTATAATTTCACGTAGGTATATGTTCATGGACCACAGTAGGTACTTTGTACAATCGACAATCGTGGTATATAATCCATAGATAGATTTTATTATCAATGTATTTATCATGTTTATTTAGTTTATCTCTATTATGGTCACGGTTTATCTATAACCGTGATCACGGTTACTGTATCCAGGGTCTGTATCTATGGTTTATTTATAGTACTGTATTCTATGTTTCCAAATAATCCATAGATATTATAGTAATTAATAATTATTTTACCAGAGTATAATATATTTAAATTTAAATGATAATATTAAATAATGGCAATGTCAAGTACCTAGTCAAATCGTCAATTAATATTTAATAATTATTATTAAAAAGATGAGCTGATACTCCTGCCGCACAGGATACAGGTGTGCGAACCATAGCGTTTAATTTTATTTATAATTTGAATGCAATGATAAACCATTGCATTCGAAAAAACGATTCTGAGAGAAGTTCAGTCAGATTATAATTTTCGTTTGAACTAAAAATATCAACTTAAAACAGCTATAAAAAAAAATTTAGATTAGGGATTTTTCTAATATTTCAGTATGATGTTAATTAATATGTAAGTATACTTCAATACAATTTTCAGACCTTAATACCAAAAATTGACAATTTTATCAAACATTATATACGTAAAAACGAGAATTTTACGAAATATTCAATGTTCAATATTTTGTAGAAAAATTTAAAAAACGGTTCCAAAATTTTACCACATATATATAATAGCTATGTGAACTTTCAAAAAAAATTTCAGGTCTCTATCTAAAAAATTGCCTGAGTTATCGTGAAATGTAGAAATTGAATTCGTCAAAATTTCATTTTTCGTGAAAAATGCCGTTTTTTCGTCATTTTTTCGAAGTTTTTTCTACCGCTTATAGTAAATTTTGAGAAATTCGAAAAATGACCTAAATAAAGTACCATCTACATCCACTTTTACATCTGAAACTCGCTATTCGTGAAAATCGAAGCGTTATTTCGGGTAGTAAAAGTGTTTTCAGAATATTTATTTATATGTATGGATTCTAAGATTTTCGTTTTCCTAAAAATATCAACTTAAAACGGCTATAAAAAAATATTTTGACAATGGATTTTTATAATATTTTAGTATGATGTTAAGTAATATGTAAGTATACTTGAGTAAAATTTTCAGACCAAAATACCCAAAATTGACAATTTTATCAAACATTATATACGTAAAAACGTGAATTTTACGAAATATTCAAAGTCCTATATTTTGTAGAAAAATTAACATAACGGTTCCAAAATTTTACCACATATGTATAATAGCTATGTGAACACCCAAAAAATTTTCAGGTCGCTATCTTAAAAATTGCCTGAGTTATCGTGAAATATAGAAATTGAATTTGTCAAAATTTCATTTTTCGTGAAAAATGCCGCTTTTTCGTCATTTTTTCGAAGTTTTTTCTACCGCTTAGGGTCAATTTTGAGAAATTCAAAAAATGACCTAAATAAAGTACCAACTAGAT
>JAIUCT010000023.1:986930-1024842 GCA_021307375.1 Tetraneura akinire
ATAATAATAATAATAATAATAATAATAATAATAATAATAATAATAATTAATAATAATAATAAAAATACATAAAATAAAACACGTCCTACATAGATACTCGGCTGTAAGGGACCCTCTAAATTTACAGAGATCTAAATAAAGCACATTACTCAAACGTTGGTCTCCCACCACGACTGTCATCGTTCCATTTTTTAACTACCCAAGGCACATACTTCGACGATACAGTTACCACCAAGACGAGATCGAGATAATATTGTAAAGAACAAAAATAATTTTAACTAAGACAAGTTTTTTTTCGGAATTCGCGTAAGTTTTAAGCACGCGTACAACTTATTTTCAGAGTTCTGTGTCGTGTTTTTTTTTATTTATTTCGATTGATCTTGTTATTTGTGTTTGTGTTTGTCAACGTGAAAGTGAATAATTTTTTTGTCGGTCTGTGAATTCGCTAGGATACCCTCGAAGGATCCGATCCTTCTTGCGAGTTTTTCTGACAGTGTGAGAAGATTGTGTGTCAGCCATGAGCCGACAGCAACAACAACAACAGGTAACCACGTCCTCGGAACAAAGGACCATGAGCCATACCGAACAACAAGTTACAAGACAGTTTACGCAAACCACACAAAGACAAGGTACATTTTTAGTTTATGATGATGAGATTATGACTTTCTATCTAAGCGGAAGACATCTATTTGAGTTTTTGGAGTTTATGCCATTATCGTTTTAAAATTAAATTTTTACTATTATGGATTAACTGATATGATACTACTTTCCATATTTTATATTTATTATGCATATTGTAAATGTATAATTAAATAATAATAATTATGAGCAACCTGAGTGTTATTTTTGTAAAAGTTTTAATATATCGAATTTTTAGTCGGTTATGCTTTATAAATTAAATTTAAAATTACAATGAGATAAATTATAATTGAAATTCAAACGACTAAACAATTATAATAGATATAAATGCCATATTGGTTATATTATTATTAAAGAATATAATAATAAGTTTTTAGCTACATACTTACATATAATTTTGAACAGTACGTTATTTCACAAGAAAATATTATTGTCGCTTAAAATGTTTTTAAATAATTTAAAATTAGGTAAATTATAATTATTTATCATATTGAATATTAATATTATAACAATTAATTAATGAAAACCATTATGATTTGATGATGTGTTTACAATTTATAAATTATTTAAAAATAAACATTAATTTAAAGTTACTGTTTTAGAAATATATATATTTCAATTTTATTAAATAAATAAATAATTAGAGCATTATTCTATTTGTATGTATTATATATTATGTTAAGTATATTTTAGATGTAAATAGATAATACATTCGAAACATTCTTAGAGAATTAATCTAGTATCTTTCCTTTTATTTTTAAAAAATGATTCACTTCTAAAATATTCTCAACGCTTTTGTTGGTTATGTTTATGCATGTATCACATTGCATAAGGTACACTTCTGATGACAAATTTAGTTTAAATCATATTAACTAAATAAAATGAAAATTAAATATTTTAATAAAAATAAATATTTCCTAAAGCAATAAAAATAATTATATATTTTATAAAGATTTTTTAAAGAAATTATTTATTTTACTTAATAATTTCTGTTTTCTTACAGAAACATGTTTACCTATTTAGATTAGATATTTTTAATTTTTAGAATGATCTTTAGCATTTTTGAGTTTGTTTCATATATCTAACTCATGTATGTGAAGCGATTTAAATATCCATTAAATTAATTTTGTAGGTGTGTACTTTTGTATAATCTATAATAATATGTCTTGTTATTATAACTTATTAAACTAATCTACATTATCATTTTAATCAAAGTTAAGATTATACATATTTTTAATTTTTTTTATTTACGAATAAAAATTTATGGTATCTATATAATACATTTTACGATTTATTATTATAATCATTATATACTACTATTGGATTTACTACTCGTATATGACTAACTATAGGATAAATATATTATTATAAGCATTAGTAATTGTAAGAACTTTCGGTTTCCGCACTCTGGAACGTTAGGTAATAAATAATAATTGTTGGTATTGTTATAATTATTAACATTTAACAATTCAGTAAAAATAGTAGGTATTTTAGTCAATTATATAATTTTAATATAAACGTGGAGAATATAATATTTTTGTTAATTATTTATTTAACAGTTAAAATTATGTTTTGTTATTTTTACTATTCATACAACTACACCGTGCATGCATGTATCGGGTGACAGCTAATCAGCTGAAATTATTTAGCTATTGTCCTCTGAGTGTATACAGCCCGCGTGCAATAATCTTTATGTGTAACATGACTATAATTTACATGGCTGTTAATTTCAACTATAAACTGGAAAGTAACTACATCACCTTATACGTATCACACAAGGCTGAGGACTCGGTGTTCGTAATATTTGCGAATATAAATGCTATCGACCTTTCATATGCTCAATACTGTTCCACGGCAACAGTCGGAAAAATGAAGCGTCGTGACTAAGAATATTTTTACACTTTTTGACGTATACCTAATAGTAATAGTAATAGTAATAGTAATAAATTATTTTTTATTTATAATTTCAATATGATCTTACGACCAGTATGGAAACCGAAAACAATACAGAACTTTTCAATTAACAGTAAGAAATTCGTACAATAATTCCTACATATTATTACATTAATAATCTTTATTATACAGTATCTAATGGTACTGTAAAACGACTATATGGGCGGGTAATTGATTGATACACGTTGTTTGGTGAATAGTATTACAACATCACTACTACGATTAAGGACTACGGTTATTAACAAAATTGAAATAATGTTAAAATCTATGATATGTATAATATGATGAATATTATTGCAGATTTAAGAGGATATCAGCGCACGATTAGTCGTTTAACGACTCAGGATAGTTAAGAAACTGTACGTGGAATAAAAATTATAATGGCTATAGGCAAAATGTAGAGCTATGATACCAACTACCAAAATTAAATATAGGGATATTTTCAAGCGAATGATGTGTTCATTTCTTTAAATATTTAATAAAAACGATATGTGTGCGATTTATTTATAGATTTTTTGATAACCCTAACATCTTTGATAATTAACATTTAATAAAATAAATTATATGTAGGTATTAAGTATAGTATATATTAATATGTTAAAAATATTATTCTCTTTAATTTTGATAATAGATACTTAACTTTTATTTTAAATTTCACATCATAATATTTCTAGCATATTTTTAATTATTTTTTTTATGTTGCGCGTTAAATTAACAGAAAAAACCAATTGTACGCTGACATCCTCTTATGAGTATAAGAATCTTTATATATCCTGAAGGATTAATATATATATTTAAGTGAAATCCAAAAGTAATGTTTATATGCTATTAGAATGATTTATTACTTTAATTAATATAATAGGTTTAATAAGATAATGTTTATATATAATATATATGTTAATATATATGGTTTTATTTCCAACTTAGGTATGTAATATAAAAAAAAAATATGATTCGATGTACCTATCTTATTAGATTATTATAAAACTTATTAGATATGCGAGAACATAACATAAATGCAATGAATAATGATGTTTATTATTAATAATTGTATGCAGAAAGAATATTGAATAATCAAATCTATTTATATAAAACTATTTTTATATAAATTACATTAATATTTAATTTATAAATATGATAATGTTTATTAAGATGATACCTATTATATTAATAATAGTTAATATTCAATCTATACTATTTAATTTATCATTCAAAATATACTTGTAAAATCAATTTTTAATTTTGATAGATTTTATTTTTTATGAGATAAATTTAAAAGAATTTAATTATGGTAAATTAAATGTAAATTATTCATATTAGGTACATTGTAATACTATAATAGTACATAGTCGCTATAATTATAATATATGAGTAGGTACCTATATTTTAATGAATGAATGAATGACGCTACATTTTATTATTTGTATTTTTAAAGTTTACGTATTGTATGTATTAGGTAGGTATATATTTTTATGTTAAAGAAAATTTATTATAATATTCTCAAATTTTAAATATTATTTTACTATATTTATAGTATGATGAATTTAATCACCTTACAATATTAATTTTAGCTTAGCATAAGGTACTGAATTTTAAAATATTCACATACATCTAATGTGACGTCATATTGTTATATTTAACTAGGTATATTATAATATTTATGGCTTTTGCAATTATTACATTTTACTGGAAAAATAATACATTTTATTTCTGGATAGATCATTAGTCATTTGTTCCTATTTGGCAAAACACATGAAAGAAGACCTTGACCACAATTTTGTCCCTTAGTTAAAACAAGATTTATCCATTTTGGGTAGAATATTGATCAATACTAAGTGGTTTTCATTGAATTATTTTTTTATTTTTTTTGATTCAATTATATTTACGATTAATATAATGTGCCTAATAATATAATATGTGAATGAGTTGTAATAGTAGAATGCACTGTTGAATTATAAATATGGTCTATCATTCTTTATATGCATGCATTTGAATTTTTGATTATAAACCCCAATTCTATAAAAATGGAATAGGTATAACTGTAAAGTCCATTTATGATGTTTAAATAATATAAAATTAAAATACAAATGTAATTTTAATTTTTTTTTAAATATCGAATTATTAAAATAATATAATAATATTATTGAACAATAAACACAATAATATATATACTTCGTGTAATATCTTCGTAATTCTCAACTTTATATACTAATTATAATGTTTACTTTATTTTGTTGTAATGTCTCTTGGCGTAAAATAGCTACAATCGCCTACAACGCATGAAGTATATATGACCTATTCCAAGAATTAGTCGTAAAAGTAATTTGATCCCGCATTTTACGCAACCATGCCAAGAAGCGGTATGATTATAATTACAATTTACTCGAAGGGTGTAATTATAAAAAATTATATATGTACGAGTGTATATATTACATTTATAATATGAATTATATATTTGCTAGCATAAATTAATTTTATAATTAAGTAGGCATATTGTATATTTTATAATTTATATTGAAATAAGTAGAATGGTAGATACGTAAGTCCAAATTTAATCTTAATTTTATAATTGATGAATATAGATAAGTAACTGATATGTATAATAAATACATTTATATTATTATTAATTAATTTATAATTGTTTATAATTTATAATATAATAATAAATAAACTTTATAAATTTTGAATTACTTTTAAAATATTATTTAAATAATGTTAAATTTTCAGTAAATTGTTAAAAACCAAGGTATATTATACAAATTTTAATATCTTTTTAAATTTTAATAAAAAAAAAAACTAATATCTCATGTTAAAATATTATAATTTGAATACGTCTTAATACATTATACAATATACAAATACTAATACATGGTATAATATTTATAATTTTTCTTTTAATATTTAGTTCACGAAGGTTTTATTGTGCAGCAATCCATTCCAAGATTTGGGTAAATATATATTATATACCTATATATAATTAAACAATTAAAATAACATAATATATATATTAATATTTTAGGAATGATGCTGCTCCGCCAGTATTTGAACAGATATTCAAAAATGCCAGATTCGCTCAAGGCGGCAATGCTGTTTTTGAAGGAAAGGTTACAGGTATTCCGAAACCATTCGTTTCGTGGACTAGAAAAGGAGCCCCATTATTGGGTAAATATAAATGCAATAATTATTATAGTTTATCATATTTTATGAAAAACAGAATTTATACCTACTAATTTATTTTTAGAGTCAAACAAGTATAATATGACGTATGATCAACAAACAGGGAATGTTGTTCTTACGATTAATCATATCGGTCCAGGAGACGAAGGCGAATATACATGTTCAGCACGTAATCAATACGGCGAAGCAATATGTTCTGTTTTCATTCAACCAGAAGGTAGAAAAAATAATTTTGATATATAAATATAATATATATACATTATTTACATATTAACGTAATGAATTTCTTTAGGTAATACTATTCAAATACCTCAAAATACGTATGGTTCACAGCGAATACAACAAACACAAAATACACAATACACAAACACTTATTCTAATATTGAAGAAGTAAATTAGTAAATTAATTTATCATTTATTTATTAATGTTGCAACAATGATTTTAATATTTAAAAGGATTTTAAAATTGACACTTTTGAATACCGCTTACTTCGTGAGGTATCGTTTAGACAATCTATCACCAAAAGATATCTCGGAGAAGAAGACGTCAAATTCACAAGCAGCGCACATCAAGGTCCAGTTGTAGCACCACAAGTTCTTCAGAAACCACGTAATTCAAAATTAGTAGAAGGTTCGAATGCAACGTTCACTGTAAAAGTATCAACCGCTAAAGATACAAGGGTAAAATATTAATAATAATAATAATAATATATTATAATATAGAAATTGATTAAAAAATATCGAAACATGATAAATCTTCGGTTTTAGTTAACTTGGTTTAAAAATGGCCAAAGACTTGTAAATGGACCAAAACATCAAATAAATTTCACTAATCAAGTAGCTACACTTCATATACCTCAAGTTCGTTGTGAAGATTCTGGACATTATACTCTACTTGTTGAAAATCCACAAGGTTGTGCAGTTTCATCTGCATACCTTGCTGTGGAACCAGTACCTATAGTATATGATAGATCTGAAGATAAGTGAGTTGGATTCTAATGTTAAATATTTATAATGAAATTATAATGAAAGTTAAATATTTTATGTTAACAAAAATATACATTTTAATGAACATAAGAAAAATTAAGATTAATATTTTCAGTTTTTGTAGTTACCAATTAATTATCATAATTTTTATATGTTAATTAAAAACAAAATTTTTGACTAACCTTTTTTGGTGAACAATGCAGAAATAATGAAATACACCTAAATATTATGATTTGTTTGTAATTGAAAAAAAGGGAATTAATATTTTGAAATTAATTTGAATACACTTATTTTAGGGAAAATGTTATAACTAAAACCCACAATAAACTTGAAGCACTAGAAGTTGTGGAGGGTAAAATGTTGGCACCAAATTTTGTTCGTGTCTGCGGCGATCGCGACGTAACTGAAGGAAAAATGACTAGATTTGATGTTCGTGTTACGGGAAAACCGTACCCTGAAGTGTCGTGGTATATAAATGGTTATCAAATCAAGGATGATGCAACACATAAAATCCTAGTAAATGAATCTGGTGATCATGCTTTAATGATAACTAATGTATCACAAGCTGATGCTGGTAAAATTACTTGTGTCGCAAGAAGTAAATCTGGAGAAACTTCGTTCCAAGTAAATAATTTTATTATAATAAATCTAAATTTAGTTGTATACGTACTACTACATTACTTATATACTTATTTTATTTAAAACATCAAAAATACGATTTACTTTAATACTTGGTTTTATTGTTAGATTAGTTGTGAATGAATTATATTAATTTTCTCATTCGAATTTTATTTGATTATAAATTATAATCAAATAAAATTGGAATTAATATTATAATTCATAATACTTTGCCACTTTGGTATGATTTATTATACCTACTTATTGAGTACTGAGTCTGAAAAACTATTTTTTTTTTTTTTTTTTATTATAGAATATGTTTAATTTAAGTTTATAGTAATGATGTTATATTTATAATATTCTATTATTATGAATTTATAATCAAAAATTAAACTAATGGAACCCTTAATGGAATATTACTTATTACAGTATTATTTAAGTATAGATTAATCGTTTATTTTTATAATTAATATTCAGTTATCGTGAATATTATTATTTTCATATTTTATATTAGTATATTACTTATTATTGAAATAAATTTGTTTCTCAGTGAATATCGAGTAGACGGAAATATGCCCATATAGGTAGTTTCATTACATACACCTACATACGCAGTGGCAGTGGTGTAGATATAATATTTTTTGGGGGGAAAAGGTGGTGTGATATACAAATATACAACAATATACCCTGAACAAGTAATAACCAAATGAAATCCAAATAATTGTCAAAATTAATGAACTGTATGATCGAATTAATATTATTTTTATTATTGCCAAAATTATTAAATTTATAAATTAAGATTAATGCAGAATATTATTTATAATTAGTCAATTTTTAATAATGTTCGTTTTAGTAATATTCTTAGTACCTATATCTTAATACGAGTTCCTAATTTCTATATAATAATATTATATTTACAATAGTATTATTATTATATTCCGCAATTAATTAATTTGTTGGGTACATAATAATTAAATATCATTAAAAAAAACCTGTTGGTGATGTAAACCCCTTACCCCCCCCCGTAAATACGCCATTGTACATACGTATATTTATTTTTAAAATTTAATAAACTAACTTTTTTTTAAACTTTTTAATCAAGTTGAATATAATACTTTTTTTCCAAGTAACTTTTAACGTTTTTAAGTGAACTGGAATTAAAAGTAAATTTTAACTTTTAATTTAATTTAGACATTTCTGAAAAACTTAACTTAACGAATTAAAAACATTTGTTAGTTTGTCCAGCCTTGGATGAAGGATATATTGTTGATATATGATTTAAATAATTTCGTATTTGATTATGCAACTAAAACTTCGTAATATTTTGCTACTCAATTAGAACCATTTGAAAATTATATTACAGAATAATTTTGTAAAGTTTAAAAACGAATATAATTTTTCCTAAATGTTCATAGAGAAAATATAAAAAAGCAAATATTTTTTATAACACAAAATCGGAGACATAAAAATGTTTTGTGAAACTATATTAATTATGTAATTTTATATGTTAACATTTATAAAACAAATTATGTGTTATGTGTATAATATATAAATTTAGTATAAATTTATATTTATATACGTTTTTAAATTGAATTATAATTCTATACAAATTTATTAATATATAAATATTATTTATAACTTATTTTATGACTTTAGTGTAATTTGGGTGTTATTGAAAAAGAATTAGTAGTTGCTCCAAAATTCGTACAACGTTTTACACCTTTAAATATAAATGAAGGAGAAACAGTTACTTTGAATGTAAGAGCTGTTGGAACACCAGTACCAAGAATAACATGGCAAAAAGTATTTAATTTTGTTATAATATTTGTAATTTTATATTTATAAAAAAATAAAATTTTAGGATGGTGTAAATATAATTGAACAACCCGGTATGGTATCTATATGGACGGAAGGAGGAGGTTCAGTGTTAGAAATTGCACAAGCTTCCCCTACAGACGCGGGTTGGTATCAGTGTACAGCTCAAAATACAGCAGGATCGACTGCTACACGGGCTCGTTTAAATGTTATAAGAAAATCTCGCCCAGAAGATTTTACTGAAGACCGACGTCTAAAGTTACCAAAACCCACACGAATAATTGAACCTGAGTGAGTTTTGGTTTGATTTTTTTTTATTAAATTAACCTTATTAATACCACTTTAATATAAATTTAGGCCTGAACCAGAACCAGAAGTAGTTTTTCTTAAACATGTCGAAAGAGCAAAATACCAAACTCCTCGTCCGGAAGAAGATAAAATATATCCACCACCACGCTTCATTATTCCTCTTGCAAATGTATCTCAATATGAAGATGGTCGAATTCATTTTGAAGCTAGAATAGAACCAGTTGGTGATCCAACAATGGTAGCAGAATGGTTTGTAAATGGATATCCATTACAAGCAAGTAAGTTTAAATTTAATTTTTATGGATTTGTAAAAATTGTATTTAATATTTAAAATTAAAATTTAATTTTTAGGTTCTAGAGCTATGAGTTTGTTAAATTACGGATTTATAGCTTTAGATTTGTTGAGTATTATACCAACAGATGCTGGGGAATATACATGCAGAGTTACTAGTAGTTCAGGGACAGCTCAATCTACGGCTGTTCTTAAAGTTGAAGGTTATTTTAAATATTTATTTTGTAAACAAACATATTTTTCAAATATTATATTATTGCTTAGGCAAAGATGAAATTGATAAATCAAGTCAATATCCAGATAGTTTAAAATATATTGAACAATTAGAAGATTACTCAAAGTATCAAAGAAGTGATAGTTATGAAGAAGTACAACCATTACCACCCACTTTTGTAAGACCATTACATGATATGGGAGATTTACAAGAAGGAAGAAATGCGCATTTCGAAGCGCAGCTTAATCCAGTTAGTGATCCAACAATGAAAGTAGAGTGGTATAAAGATGGAAAACCTATAACCGCAAGTACGTTTTTATTTGTACTAAAATTTCTTGTATAATTGAATTGATAACATTATAATATATTAATTATTTTAGGTTCAAGAATATCAACAATTTTTAATTTTGGATATGTATCTTTAAATATTATGCATCTTCGTGCAGAGGATAGTGGTGAATATACATTGCGAGCAATTAATCGTTGGGGAGAAATTATGAGTACATCTATATTAAATGTTATCTGTTAGTATTTTATATTTATTAAATTGTTTTTATAAGAACATATAATAGTAATTAACCAAATTCATTTTTTTTTTTTTTTTTAGCTCATAGCAGTATTACAGGCGATTTAGGTTATCCAGAACAGCAAAGATATATTGAACAAACAGAAGCATTAGAAAAATCTTATCAACAACATAAAAATCAGGAATATAAAACAGTTGTTCCCGAAAGTGTAGCTCCTCCACAATTCAAAACTCCAATTAAAGATCAACAAAATATTAAAGAAGGAGGATTTGCTCATTTTGAAGCTAGATTAGAACCACTAGGAGACTCAACACTTCAAGTCGAATGGTTAAAGGATGGTAAACCAGTTGAAGCAAGTAAGTAATTATATTAGGTAGGTATATGAATTAATAAATACATTTATTATTATTATATTTTTATATATAAGGTTCTAGAATGACTGTCTTCTTTAATTTTGGATATGTTGCATTAACAATTAAATATGTTACTGCCTTTGATGTTGGAACATATACGTGTAGAGCATATAACAATTTAGGGGATGCTTCTACATCTGCAACATTAACAGTTCTAACTAAAAAGGATGTTGTAAATGATAGCCAACACCCCGGTGGCCTTGAAAAATTCCAATATTTAGAAGATTCTAGGTGAGTATATATTATATAATTATACTATTATAATTCAAAGTTATTTTAAATTACATAATTGTTTTATAGAAAGAATAAACGTAAAGCAGAGGAAGAAACAGTTGTTACCCAAAAACCTAGATTCCTTGGACCATTAAAAGGTACAAATAAAATTGCTGAAGGCCAAAGAGCTCATTTTGAAGTTCGAGTAGAACCTCAAAATGATGTTACGATGAAGGTAAAAATATGAATATACATTTTTATAATTTTAAATTAATTGAAATTTTTTAAACTATTTTAGATTGAATGGTATTTTAATGGACGAGTAATAGCAAGTGCTAATAGAATTCAAATGTATCATGATTTTGGCTATGTGGCTTTAGATATTCTTGGAGTAAGAGCCGAAGACAGTGGTACGTATGTTGTTGTTGCTAGGAATGCCTTAGGAGAAGCACAATTATCAACCACAATGCAAGTTGAAGGTAATTTTTATTATTTTATTTATACTTTTTATCGACGTATAATTATAATTTTTATTCATTATTAGTTCGTGAAAATATTGATACGTCTACTATGCATCGAGGAGTGGTTGAAAAGGCTCCTTATCTGGAATCTAAAAAATTTATTGAACCACAATATGATATTGAAGAAATTTCAAAGTCAAAACCTATATTTATACAACCATTAAGCGATCCATCACCAGTAAATGAGGGCAAAAATATACATTTGGAATGCCGTCTTGAGCCAATGGGTGATCCTACAATGAGAGTTGAATGGTTCCAAAATGGAAAACCAGTAACTGTTGGTAACTAACTATGATAATATTAATATTATTGATTTAACATTAAAATATTATATTTATATAATATATTAAATATATAATGTTGTAGGTTCAAGATTTCGTACATACTATGATTTCGGATATGTGGCATTAGATATCATACATGTTACCTCAATTGATTCTGGAGAATATACCGTTAGAGCTACCAATCATTTAGGATCAGCACATACATCTGCATGCGTAAATGTAGGAATTGATAATGTTTTTTTATTTATTTATAGTTTTATATATTAATTTGTATTTATGATTATTTATTTAACATTAAATTTCATAGGTTGTATGTCGATCTGACATATTAACTGAAAGTCAAAATGAATATGCACTAGAACAAATACAATTATTAGAAGACACATCGAGATATCAAAAAATGATTACTGAAGAAGAAAGTATTATGCAAACCCCACAATTTACGAAACCATTACATAATATACAAACATCAGAAGGTACAAATGTACATTTAGAATGTAGATTGAAACCTGTTGGAGATCCAACTATGAAAATAGATTGGCTTGTAAATGGACGTCCAGTGAAAATTGGTCATAGATTCCGTCCAGCATATGATTTTGATTACGTAGCGTTAGATTTATTAAGTGTATATCCTGAAGATTCAGGAGTTTATACTTGTCAAGCGAGGAATGAAATGGGTGAAGCTGTTACTTCTAGTTCTGTTAAAGTAATAGCTAAAAATAGTCTAATACTAGATTCACAACATCCACATGGTTTAGAAAAAATACAATACTTAGAAGATTCGGCAAGATATAAAAAAGCTGAAATGATAGAAGAAGTAGTTAAAATGAAACCTCATTTTTTGACTAAACCCAAGAACGTAGAAAATATAAAAGAAGGACAACATGCTCACTTTGAATGTAAGTTAGAACCAGTTACTGATTCTAATTTAAAGGTGGAATGGTTCAAAAATGGAAAACCAATTATAATAGGTAAAAATATAACAAAATTAAAAATAATAATATGCATATAAATATTAACTAATTATCTTTATTTTAGGGCATCGATTTAGACCAATACATGATTTTGGATACGTGGCCTTAGATATCATAGATGTTATTGAAGAAGATACTGGAACATATACATGTCGTGCTATAAATTTATTAGGCACTGATGATACATCCTGCCATCTCCTTTGTAGAAGTAAATTGCCTATAAAAATGATTTATTGACTACATTATAATAAATTTAATTTTTCTCATGGATAATATTTTAGGTTCATCTGCAATTGTAACAGAAACCCAAAATGAAATGGGACTTGAACAAATCCAGTATTTAGAAGAAAAAGCTAGATATCATAGAAAAGAAGATATAGAAGAAACAACGACTCAGGCACCAATTTTTACAACTTCATTGAAAAATTGTGATATTAAAGAAGGCCAACGAGCTCATTTTGAATGTAGATTAATCCCAGTATCTGATAATACCATGAAAGTTGAATGGTTTCATAATAATGTTCCAATCAAATTCGGATCTCGATTTACTGAAACAAATAATTTTGGATTTGTTGCATTAGACATTCTACAATGCTTACCCGAAGATTCTGGAACTTATACATGTCGTGCCACTAATTGGTTAGGGCAATCAATTACATCAGGAAATTTAAATGTTCAATGTTAGTTTCTAAATTTAAATGTGAAACAATACATTATATATATATATATATATATATTATAATATAATATACGAGTATATTTATAATTACAGCGAGAAAATCAATTTATTTGGAATCTCAACATCAAGACGCATTAGGTAGATTAGCTCAACTTGATAACCCAAATCGTTATCAACGGCAATCAATTATAGAAGACGTTGTAACACAAGCACCAGTATTCACACAACCAATGAGGGATATTACAATGTTTGAAAGTCAGGCTGCTCATTTTGAAGCAAGATTAATACCAGTTGGTGACGATAAATTGAAAGTTGAGTGGTTAAGAAATGGAATACCTATTCAAGCGTGTAAGTCTTAAACCAATTTTTATTTTATATTAGTTCAATAATGTATATTAATAATTAATAATATATACAAAATAAAAAACTAATAAAATTATTCAAACAATTTCAGCTAATCGTGTATCAACAATGCATGACTTTGGTTACGTTGCACTTAATTTTAAGTATGTTTATCCCGAAGACTCCGGAACTTATACATGCCGAGCAATTAATGAATTAGGACAAGCAGTAACTTCAGCCACTTTAAATGTGAAATGTGAGTAATTAACGTTTAATATATGATACATAGGAGTATAATTATTTAATTATGAAATTAATTTTTAGCTAAAGCTTCTCTTCAGCTAGAAAGTCAACATGAAGCCGCATTAGATAAATTGAGACAGTTAGAAGATTCTAATAAATATAGACGAGTAGAACAAAAAGAAGTAGAGACTACTGAAGCACCAAAGTTTATTGTTCCATTAAATGGAACAGAAAATTTGATTGAAGGACAGAGTGCCCATTATGAATGCCGTATAGAGCCTTATCCCGATAGCACATTAAAATTAGAATGGTTGCACAATGGAAAACCTTTACAAACAGGACATCGATTTAGAACAACATATGATTTTGGTTTTGCATCATTAGATGTTTTGTCTGCTTTACCAGAAGATTCTGGACAATATACATGCCAAGCAATTAATAAACTAGGAAAAGCCCAATCTTCAGTTAATTTGGGAGTACAATCTAGGGCATCAATTATAAGTGAATCACAACATCAGGGAGCATTAAACAAAATACAATATTTAGAAGATGACTCTAGATTTAAAAAAGCAGCTGCTGAAGATGTTCTTATAACTGAAAAACCACAATTTGGAAGACCTCTTAAAAATGTAGAACATATTCCAGAAGGACGTAGTGTTCATTTAGAGGCTACATTAATTCCAGTTAATGATCCAACGATGAAAGTTGAATGGTATAGAAATGGAATACCAATTCCTCAAGGGCACAGGTTTAAAACAATATATGACTTTGGTTTTGTCGCTTTGGATGTACTATATGCTTATCCAGAAGATTCAGGTACATATATGTGTAAAGCCAAAAACGTAGCTGGAGAAGCAGTTACTACTTGTATAGTAACAGTTGATTGTAAGTATATTTTTCCATATACTTATTAAAGCTTTTAAATTTAATTATTTTTATTTTTGTAGCAAAATCTGGATTACAATTAGACACATTAGATGAAGATCGATTGAAGAAGATAAAACAACTTGAGGCCTATGAACGACCTACTACTAAAGAGGCAGAACTTGAACTTCAAAAACCTGTATTCCTTACACCAATTAACAGGTAAATATAATATTATAAATACTAATGATGTTATATTATGTAAAATATTATAAAATATACATTAAAATTTTTTATATGTTAAGTCTTGAATTGAAAGAAGGAGAACATGCGCATTTAGAAACTCGAATTGAACCAATTAATGATGCTGATTTGAAAATCGAATGGTTTGTTAACGGAGTAGAAATTAAAACGGGTCATCGTTTTAAGACCACTCATGATTTTGGTTATGTTGCATTGGATATTCTGTATGCATATGCTGAAGATTCTGGTACATATATGTGTAAAGCAACTAATAAAAAAGGAGAAGCAGTAAATACTTGTCAAATAAATGTTTCTTGTGAGTTTATTGATTTTGTAAAAATTCTATGTTTATACAAATGTATTATATTGTAAATTTTTATTAGCTCGTAGAAGTATTTACTTAGAGACTCAACATCCAGATGGCTTAGAAAAAATCCGGGAACTAGAATCACAAGGACGCCCAGCCAAACTTGAAATTGATGAGCCAGCACCTACGATACCAACATTAACAGAACTTTGGGTAAGTTGTAATATATTATAATACAACTACTTACTGATAATTTTTTTATTATTAGGGAACTACTGAGGTAGCTGAAGGAAAAACAGCGCACTTTGAATGTCAAGTTAAACCAGTACATGATTCCAAATTGAACGTTGAATTCTTCCATAATGATAAACCTCTTGGTTCTGCTTCTCGTTTTCATACTACTTATGATTTTGGTTATATATCATTGGATATTGGTCATGTTGTACCAGAAGATGCTGGAAAATATACAGTTAAAGCAACTAATGATTTGGGGCAAGCCACATCAAATATTAATTTAACTGTTCAAGGTAATTGAAAATATTATAATATTTTATAAAAATATTATTAATATTTTGTATAACAGGTGGAGGTAGCATAATTTTAGATTCTCAAAGACCCGAAGGATTAGAAAAAATAAAAGAACTAGAAATGGCTGTGCCTTTTAAACGATCAGATTATACTGAACCTATAACAAAACAAAGGCCAATGTTTACACAACCTTTACAAAATATTGATTTTATAAATGAAGGAAAAACAGCACATTTTGAATGTCGCTTAATTCCGATTGGTGATTCTTCTATGACTGTTGAGTGGTTCAGAAACGAAAAGCCATTAGAAACAAGTAAAATTAAAAAGGAATATTTGAATATATATATATACATATTATGATTTAATTAAATCCTATTTTAGGTTCAAGAATTACCAAAACGTACGATTTTGGTTATATATCTCTTGATATTTCTCATGTTAGAGATGAAGACGATGGTGTATATAGTTGTAAAGCTACAAACGTACTCGGAGAAGCTATTACAACTGCCTCTATGAAAGTTAAAAGTATGTTACATTTAAACGAATATTATTTTTATGTAATTAAATATATAATTATAATATTAGCAAAAGCCGATATTCAACTTGATAGTCAACACCCCGAAGGGTTCAAAAAAATAGTCGAACTTGAACGTGGTCAAGAACCATTAAAAAGAGAAGAAGTAGAAAGGACATATGAGAAACCTATTTTTACACAATTATTAACAGGCCCCTCAGAGCTTATTGAAGGACAACATGCTCATTTTGAATGCAGAGTTGTACCAGTAGGAGATCCAACGTTACGTTTTGAGTGGTATGTGAATGGAGTTGAACTCAAAATGGGTAAGCTATAATTCATATATTTGAATTTAATGTAATATATCTTTTATTTATCATATTATATAAAATATTAATGTTAAATTAGGCTCAAGATTCCACGTAACAAATGATTTTGGATTTGTTACATTGGATATTAGCTCTACAGTAGCAGAAGATTCTGGTGTCTATACATGTAAAGCAATAAATAGAGCCGGAGAAGCTGTTTCTTCCACTTCAATGAAAATAAAACGTGAATAGTTAAAATATTTTAGAGTATATAAAATTTTATTTGTTTTATATGTATGTTATAGAACGTATGTCAATTGTTCATGAAGCATTACAACCTGAATCATGGGAAAAAATTCAGCTTAAAGAAGCTGAAATGAATAGGGTTCCTGAAATGTTTATTGATACAAGACCACAACAAGCACCAGTTTTTACTTCCCATTTACAAAATCAAGATCGTCTAGCTGAAGGACAACATGTTCATTTAGAAGCTCAAGTAGAGCCTAGAGCGGATCCTAATCTTCGCATTGAATGGTTCAAGAACGGAGTGTCATTAACTACTGGTAGAAATTTTAAAAAATAATTATATTTTATAATATTATATATAATATAATAATCGACTTATTTTTAAATTGAATAGAATAGTTTAATAAAAATTTATAAGAATTCAATTTGTAATAAATGAATTATGAAATTTGTAAGGTTCAAGAATACGCAGTACTTTTGATTTTGGTTTGGTGACATTGGCAATAAATAGTTTGAGACCAGATGATTCAGCAATATATACGTGTAAAGCTACAAATCTTTTGGGCGAAGCTGTTTCAACATGTACCTTAAAAATATCAGATAGTCATTGGTTGATAAGTAATACATTACATCCTGAGTCGCTTACCAAAATAGAAGACTTAGAAAAACCACAAGCTGGAAGAGTTGATGGCCCAGAGCCTGTGTTTGAATGTCCAGTTTTTATATCCCATCTTAATAATTGGGAGTGTAAGGAAGGAAGTGATGTACATTTTGAATGTCAAGTGGAACCTTCTAAAGATCCTACCTTGAAAATCGGTATTTAAAATACATATAACATACAATTTTTTAATTATTATTTTATCCAATGATATATTTGATAGATTGGTTTATAAATGGAAAACCACTCCATAGTGCATCAAGATTTAAGCCAGCTTATGATTTTGGATTTGTGACATTAGATATACAACATGCATATTCAGAAGATTCTGGAATATACACTTGCAAGGCCAGTAATAGTAAAGGGCAAGCTGTTACGACTGGAACACTTAAATGTACAGGTATATCAGTGATAGAAATGTATAATTCTAAGAAAATTATAATATGTGAAACTTATTATTTTAAATTTATTAAATTTTACAAAAGGTTTTCAAGGAATACATTTAGACACACAACATCCCCAAGGAATAACTGGATTAGAAAAGGTACAAAAAGTAGATGATACCCTTGCTTCCAAATATCAACGTCAAGTATCTTTACCTGAAGCTACTTTCCCAAAACCTGTATTTATTGTACCACTTGATGCAGAATTTATATTAGCTGAAAGTAAACCATTGCATTTAGAGGCTCAAGTAACACCAAAAGATGATCCCACTTTAAAAATTGAATGGTACTTTAATGGAAAAATACTTGATTTAGGTAATATTTAATTTAGACTATTTATATTATTTATTTCAATGTCTTAATTATTCAAATTAATTAATTATTATTATTATTAATTATTTCAAATTTTTATTGAAAATTTTAGGATCGCGTTTTAAAACAAATAACGATTTTGGTTTTATAACTTTGGATTTATCTGATGTATATGAACGAGATCAAGGAGTATATACATGCAAAGCATATAATCAATCTGGAGAAACATATACATCAACAACTGTATATTGCAGTAGCAACAAAGGGTTAATTGAACATACTCAACATCCAAAAGGAGAACAAGGGTTGGAGAAAATACAACATTTAGAAGAGTCTTTACAAAAACAAAAACAAGGAATTGACGATAAAGAAATTGGTCACGCGCCTATATTTACTTCACAAGTAATAGAATTATCAAAAATTAATAATAATAAATAACTTATTAAAGATAAGTATTTGACTTTAATTTTTAATTATTTAGTTGAAAGATCTTGGATTTTTAAGTGAAGGTGAAATTGCTCATTATGAAGCTTCACTGACACCTGTTGGCGATCAAAATATGGTTGTGGAATGGTTCTTTAATGGAAATGTTATCGAAGCTAGTATGTTAAAAAAAATGTTAAATATAGATGTATTATATTTTCTAATTTATTTATTTTTCTTTAGGTCATCGAATTCGTACCATATATGCTTTTGGTATGGTTGTTCTTGAAATTCTTGGTACCAAAATAGCTGATACTGGAACTTACACATGCAAAGCAACAAATGAATATGGAACAGCAGAAACTAGCATTGTACTAGAATGCGTGGAAAGAATAACTGGTCAAAAACCAAAATTTACATCACAAATTAAGAGTATTATAGTATCAAAAGATGGCGATTCTGCACATTTTGAGTGTACATTAATTCCAGTTAATGATCCTGATTTAAAAGTAGAATGGTTTCATGATAGCAAACCTTTGTTACATAAAAATCGTGTAAAAATGATATCTGATTTTGGCTTTGTTGTCATGGATATAGCTTACGTTCAAGATCATGATTCTGGAGAATACGTCTGTAAAGCAAGCAATAAGTAGGTGTATGAGGAATTAAACTTATATTAGTATTTATTGATTGTTTACTTATTTTGTGTAATTTAGATACGGAGAGGATACAACTAAGGCAACTATTCAGTATTCGGGCAAAGGTGGAGTCTACTTAGATTCATTGCAGCCTACTTCATTAGCTAAAATTAATGAATTAGAAAACTATTCAGGACATAAAGTTGGAAATATTTCAAGTCCAATATTAGAAGCCCCTAAGTTTACTAGTCAATTAGTTGACATAACAAATTTGAAAGAAGGACAAAGTGCTCACTTTGAGGCACACGTTATACCAGTCAATGATCCAAATCTTGTTGTAAGTTCAAATTTTTATTTCATAATATCATAATATATATTATAATTTTTAATGTATTTTTTTTTTAAAGATTGAATGGTATTTTAATGGCCAAAAATTACAACATGGTCATCGTTTTAGAACTTTCCATGATTTTGGAATAGTAATTTTAGATATTCTGTATTGCTATGAAGAAAATTCCGGAGTATATGAATGTAGAGCTTCTAATAAATCAGGAACTGATACAACAAAGGCAACTTTAAAATGTTCTTCAAAAACTAATTTAATATTAGATTCTCAACTTCCTCGGGGAATGGAAGGTGGTTTAGAAAAAATACAAACTCTTGAAGATTTAACTATAAAAGTAAAAGGTGAAAAAGTATCTATTGAAAATCGTCAAGCTCCTATGTTTACAGAGCCGTTGTCAAATATTGATAGTTTACGTGAGGGTGAAAATGCACATTTTGAAGGTCGTTTAACACCTATTGATGATCCTAATTTAAAAGTAATATTATTTATTCTTTAATGTATTGTATACATCTATATATATATGTTTATTTTAAATAGGTGGAATGGTTTTGGAATGGAAAACCATTGAAAGCAGGATCGAGATTTAGAACTTTCTGTGAATTTGGTTTTGTAATATTAGAAATATCTCCAGTGTATCCTGAAGACTCTGGTGAATATTCATGTAGGGCTACCAATAATTATGGTCAAGCGGTAACTACAGCTAGTATGAAAGTGCAAGGTAAACGAAGTATTATTGTAGAATCACAGCTTCCTAAAGGAATGGAAGGCACAATTGATAAAATCGCTGAGCTTGAAGGCCTTGGCCAATCTAGAGGAATCATTGAAACTGAAGATGATTTAGGAAAAGCACCAGAATTTATTACGACTCCTGCAGATCTTATTTTATCAGAAAATTCATTGGCACATTTTGAATGTAAGCTTATACCATCAAACGATGCAAGTATGATAGTAACATGGTACCACAATGGAAAAGTTTTATCAGCTGGATCACGAATAAAAACAATTAATGACTTTGGATTTGTTATCCTTGAAGTAGCTGGTGTTTATATAAGGGATTCTGGTCTTTACACATGCAAGGTTAGAATTTAATTATGGAAAAATAATGAATATTATAATAAAATATATTATTATGCCGTATATTTTAAGTAGCTTGTTGTAATTACAATTAAACAATGTTTGATTGAAATAAATAAAAAAAAAAAAACTAAACATGGTAACACTAATAAAATTAAAATATATCATATACATGTAAAAAAATATAAAACCAATATATATTATAAATCAATTATAGAAGCGTTAGGAAATTTTATTAATTTTACAATATCTAAAGCATAAACTCTTTAGTACATAAGCAATTTAATTATTTTTTATAAATATTTACTAACTATGGTTCTTCAGAAGTTTAGAATACAGAAAATATTACTTAAATATTTATACAATATTTTAAACAGAATAAAAAATATATATATAACATGATTAATTATTATAAAGAAAATAGCAATTTAATATTATTGAAATTAGAACTTGATAAAAAATAAATTTTTATTTTAATAATAGGATATGAATATAATAATAATATGAATAAGATGATAACATTATTTTTATTGACGCATCAATACTGTAATTTTGGCGATGGTAGGATATTTGAGAAGTCGATTATTATAGATGAAATATAAAGGAATATAATATTAAGTTTTATTTGAATGCAATTCCACTTAATTTATATCATTAATGATACTATATTCACAATAAGAATTGTAGTCATTGGCCATTTGTTTCCTTTTCTGAGTTAATTACCTGTTAGTAGTCTTTATTGACGTGTAGCAGCGGGCAAAGTACCTAGGATCAACACACCACACTACATCATTTACAAACATTGAGATTAGGTTAGGTTACCATTACAATTAATTTTAAATTATCTGTACACATGCTTCTCAAGAATAAACTAATACGATTTCCACATCACTGATGATGTTTGAGGTCTGCTACCGAATTTTGCGCAAAGGCATGGCTCTTCTATAAGCCTTGCGCAAAAGTCGGTAGTTATCTACGATTCTTATTATAAATAGAGTATAGTTATTTATAAATAAATTATATGCCATTAAATAAGCAACAATATCTTCTATTATGTATTAAGTGTAAAGAGTATTAAGATCTAATATCTTTACAATTTGTTGCGATCTCTTATCGAAAAGTATTCTATTTATTATCTCAACTCGCAATTTATTATATTGTAGTTAGTACTTTAGTAGTCGTTCATATGTTCGTGCTTAAAGTATTGCTTTGAGAATTATATAATTATATTAATAATAAATCCAAAATTATACAGTCCACATAAAGAGTTATTATATTTCTTAACAGCCAGTTTATAAATACAAAATACTAGTTAGTGTTTACATCATCATTATTTGTTGTATTAAATTAAAAAAAAAAAATATTTCCTTAACTTCATAATAAATAAGGGTAAAAACTAAGAATCATTAATCATGAATAAAATAATATAAAGTTGTAATACAATTTATTATAATATTCATAAATTAAATTATATATTAATAATCCAATATTAATTTGTCAAATATATTATATATCAATAAAAAATATTATAACTTTATACTCTTTTTTTGATATCTACTGAATATCCCAGATCTATTTACTCCTTGTAATATCTTCCTGAAAAATTAATGTTGAATACTGATTATTTTGAAAATTAGTAGTTAAGTAACGGATTATAATATTGCTATACTAGTATATTACTATTGTAGATATGAAAAACCCGAAAAAAGTAAAAATAATAACTGTTTATTTTTATGTATTAATTTATAAAATATAATTGTAAAATAATTTTAGTGGGACTTCATTTCAATTTTATCATGGTAGTAATTTTTAGTAATTTTTAATAATATTTCTAATATCATTATTAGTTATTAAATTATGCTTAAATACAAATATTAAATAAATATAAGTTAAAACTTATTTTCATAATATGAAAAATATAAAAAGTAATACTCAAAAAACAATAATGATTTTTTTTCACCTTATTTCGTTTTCTTAAACAGTATGAAAATAGAATATTTAAGAAATTTGAAAATTTTTTACTAATAAGTGAATTACCCACCTAACTCTTTATTTCTATTTTATAATGCACAAATTTTTTTATTTTTAATTAATTTAGAAATATACTTTAATACCATAATAATATTATTAAATATTTTTAAAGAATTCTATTAGATATATTTATACTTTTAGGCAACCAATAAACACGGAGAAGCAACAGTAACTTGTAAATTACAAGTAAAAGGTCGGCAAGGTATAGTTTTAGAACCCCAATTGCCTAATAAATTTAGAAGTGGGACGGAAAGTATTCAAAAGCTCGAAGAAAATATGTATAAGCGAGAAGAAGTATTATCAGATGAAGAGAAACCAAATCCTCCAAGATTCACTGTTGAATTAAAGGTAAATATTTTCTTAGAAATAATATAAATTTAAATAATAAACATTTTTTTAATACAAATATGTAGGATGCATTGGATATACAAGAAGCAAAATCCGTTCATTTTGAATGTAGAGTGGAACCTGTAAATGATCCAACTTTAAGGATCGATTGGTTTTTCAATGGAAAACCTTTCGCAACCGGTTCACGTGTTCATATACTAAACGATTTTGGATTTATATCATTTGACATGGATTATGTATATTCTCGAGATTCCGGCGAATATATATGTCGTGCAACAAATAAATGGGGAACTGCTATTACTAAAGCCAAACTAACATGTATTGCTAAACAAAACGTTATTTTAGAATCACAATTACCAGATGGTATGAGCGGAGAGAAGTTAAAGGCATTAGAACAAGGACCTGTACAAGATAAGGAAATTAAAGATGAAATTGAAGCAATGCCACCAAAGTTCTTGTCACAGGTAAAACATAAACACTTTATTTTAATTAATATTAATATCAGATAAATAGAATTACAATAAAGTTTATATATTTTTTATCCTAAAAAAGTTTAATCATCTTCTTAAATAATTTTTGAAATATTATATTTTATAATTTAGATCGAATCAACTACAGTTGAAGAAGCAAGTGCTGTACATTTTGAAACTCGAGTAGAACCAAAAAATGATCCAAAATTAAGAGTAGAATGGTATAGAAATGGAAAACCATTACCTTCGGGTCATAGATATAAAACTCTATTCGATTTGGGTTTTGTATCATTGGATATATTATCTATGTATTCCGAAGATTCAGGAGAGTATATTTGTAGAGCTATAAATGAACATGGTGAAGCTATTACAAAAGCTATGGTAACCTGTAAACGTATGTCAATAATATGTTTTATTTAAATGACTAGTAAAGGAGTACCTATATTACTCAAATTTATAATTTTAGAGCTACCAACTATTTTACTTCAAAATCAAGTACCCAAAGGTATGAAGAAGTCTGAGGCATTAACTCAAATGGAAGCAGCTATCAAAAAATATACTTCTGAAATTCATTTAACTGAAGATGATTTATACGAACCGGAGAAAAAACAACCGCCAAGGTTTTAATTTATACTTAATTTATTTTCATCGTTATATTATTTACATAATACAATTTAAATTACAGATTTGTTACTCAAATTAAAGATCAATTATCATTAGTGGAAATGGAGTCTACTAAATTTGAGTGTCAACTTGCACCAGTGGGTGATCCTAATATGAAAGTTGAATGGTTCCTAAATGGAAAACCATTAAGACACAGTATGTTTAAAAAATAGTTTTATAGTATTAAACTAATACTAATATAATACTAAATAGTAATTATTTTTATCTTTTTTTTTTTTTTTGTTCTATAGAAAATAGATTTAATCCAATTTATGATTTTGGATATGTTGCAATGAATTTTGGATGGGTTTATCCAGAAGACAGTGGAGAATATCTTTGTCGGGCTACTAACTTATACGGTCAAGATGAAACTGTAGCTATTATTAAAACATCTGGTAAACCTGGTATTATTTATGATTCGCAACTTCCTAAGGGAATGAAAAGCATTGAAAAAATTAGACAAATGGAAGCGTCATGGCAAATGTAAGTTTATGGTATATTTAAATATTTATTTATTAACTTACAATTATTTTTAGTACACCTGAAATTAAAGAAGATGAAGAGAAACGTCGGGAACCACCACTATTTGTTAGTAAACCAGAACCTGTCACTATATGTGAAGGGGATTGGGCTAGATTCTGTTGTAGAGTTACCGGATTTCCAAGGCCAAGAGTCATGTGGTTAGTCAATGGAAACACTGTTGTCAATGTAAGTTGTGTGTACAACTTTTGATTCATCAATAAATTTAATAAATAATTTGTTATAGGGAATGAGATACAAATTGAATTATGATGGAATGTGGCATCTTGATATACCAAAGACAAGACAATATGACCATGGTAAAATAGAAGTTATTGCTAGAAATGTTTGTGGAGAATCTCGTGTAGAAACAATGCTGACTGTGAAGTCAAGACATGATGATTATAGAGGTGTTTTAAAAAATTCACCAAGACGTAAGTATGAAATTAAAAAAATTATTTTAAGGATTTTAAATATGTTTTTCACAATAACGCTCTAAATTTATCATTTAGTTTATAATAAAGTATGTTCAAGTAGAGTATACATTGTATAACTCTTGATGGTGCTATAAATATTATTATAAACATTTATATTGCTATAATATTAAATCATTGTTTCCATACATATACACAATACATTACATAAAAATACACATATTTCTTCCTTCACGTCCTATATTTCCTATTATACATGGCTTTTCTAACATCGTAAATTGGCTTGTCAAGAGGAATTCTTCGTAGCTTCTACTAACTATCTTCATTACTATGCTTATTGGATTATGGAACAAGGTATTATATTTTCTTCAATCTTAATACAATTCAGTGGCGTATATAGAAATTATTTTCTCTATGGGCTAATTTTTTTATTACTTATATAAATTACTAAATAAAAAGTATGACAGGAATGGGCAGGTTGGTAGAGTAAATAGTAAAAATTATAAATATCTATAAAAAATATTATGTAAATAAAATTTTTATATTTTTTAAATATTTACAATTTATGATTTTATAATAAATAATAATATAAAGTACAATGATTGGGGTAAGTAATTATACATTTGTTAGATTATTAAATAGAAATTCTAAAAACTAAATACTTATTAAAATTATTAAAATATAATCTGATATTTCATTATGGGCGCGGGCCCAAAGTGCCACTCTCCAATATACGCCACTGATACCAGTATAACATTGTTAATTAGATAAATAATAAAGTTTTAATGTTACCAATTTAAGCTTTTAAAAAGTAATTATATTTAAAAAATATATAATCACATTTATTGTTAGTAATTATTTAACAGTTACATTTAGAATTGATTTTTTATATTATTTTATACATTTATTATTTAATTGATTCGAATAATTTTTAATAAATTCATGATTCATGAATATATACTATAATTGAATAATTAATAAAATATTTATTCATATATTAATTTAAACTTATATATAGCATGGTATGACAATGATTTGGTACAATATCAAAAAGATCTCAAAGAAAATGAACTAGAAAAAGTTTTTACCGAAAGAGCATCAAATATACAACAAAATGATTATAGCGGTATGGTTATATCAACGGTTGGAGAACATTTAAAACAAAAACAAAAAAATGAACCAAAACCAGAATGGACAGAATCTGTTCGACAAAAGAAAAATGAAGATTACTATAATAAATTGAGTAAAGTGAGAATAAAATATTAATTAAAAATTTTTAGTTAGAATAAAATATATACAAGTATTAATAATATTATACTAACTACTTAACTATATATATTTATATATATATAGTTGGAAGGTGATCAAGTTGTTAAAGAAGCAAGAATCAGAGAGGCATCTCATCAAATAGTAATACCAGGTGAAAAATTGAAAACTACATCAAAAAATATGAATAAAAATTCTGAAGAATATACGTGAGTGATTATAACATAAAATTGTAAATTTTACACCATACATGATAATAAATAAAACGGTTTTGGATTGCAATTTTAATTTTTAGAGTTCAAGATAATAAAGATGAATTAATGCCTTGGCAAACCACAAAATTACTAAAATCTCGAATAGATAAAGACCAATCAATACCTGATCCATCTGAGTCATCAGTTCATGGAAAAGAAATTCACATTGCTAAACAACAACAAACTCAAAAAGAAGTAATTTATAATAAATTTAGTAATTTGGATAATTTACTTACTATGTACCTACTATCTTATTTTTCTAGACACAAGGTAACACAGAAATTCATCGAAAGATTACTGCCACTGAAACCACAGAAATGGAACATACCCGTAAAAACCAAGAAAGAGTAGTCCAAGGAAAAATTGTATGAATCATTTAACAATATTTTTGTTATATTATAAAAATACTCTACTTATATAAAAATATATGCAATGTATATTAGGAGCCGGCCAAACCACCAATATTTACTTCAAAAATTCAGCCATGTCGAGCATTTGAACAAGACCAAGCACGTTTTGAAGTTGAGTTTGATGGAGAACCTTTACCTTCAATCAAATGGTATAGGGAAGACTTTTTGATACAAAATTCACCAGATTTCCAAATACATACATTTAGTACGAAATCTGTACTAATAATCAGACAGGTGCATTTATATTATATTTAAATAATATTAGAATACAAATTTACTTAAAATGTATTGATTGTATGACATTAGGTTTTTATGGAAGACTCTGGTGTGTTCGCTGTTATTGCTGAAAATAGAGGTGGTAAGGCAAAATGTAGTGCTAATCTTTTGGTTGAAGAACGAAAACAGGTTGGCAGAAAAGGGCCAGGTCCGCCAAGTTTTCTAAGTACAATGCAAGGATCAGTTGTTAAAGCCGGTCAACTGGCTAGATTTGATGTTAAAATCAGTGCCAATAAACCACTGGATGTATATTGGTTAAAGGTACATTTAATATAAATAATACCTATAATAAAAGTTTATTTATTGGTATGATATTAAATATATAGAATGGGAAGAAAATTACTCAAGATATACGTTACAAAACTGTTGACGAAGATAATCAGTATACTCTTCTAATTATTGAGACAGTGATTGATGACAGTGGAACTTATGAATGTGTAGCTATAAATAATTCGGGTGAAGCGAGATGTGAAGCGTCATTGATTGTTCAACCATTAGAACAAAAAGATAAGCCTAAATCAAAACCTAGTGGAATGGAACAGGCACCGACGATTACTCAACCTTTATCTGGGCAAGTGATTCATGAAGGACAACCAGTTACGTTCAGTTGTAAAATTTCTGGACAACCACGTAAGTTTCAATAAAAATACCTATCTTTTATATGTCAAATTAAATGTTTATTTTTTCAATGTTACTATATTTTATTCATAGCAATTACTGTGAAATGGCAAAAAGGAGATAAAGTGATTAAACCATCAAAGTATTTCCGCATGACACAAGATGGGGAAAATGTTTCTCTTCATATATCTGAGGTTTTCCCAGAAGATGAAGGTATATATAAGTGTCTAGTATCGAATTCAGGTGGTCAAGCGGTTTTATCGGCAAATTTGAAAGTTATTGGTGAGTTAAAGAAAAGAAAACATTTTACATTTAATATGATAGTATTTCATCTATTAAAAATATTTTATTTGAACTTATTAGTTCCTGAAAATCCAGACGTAGCTCCCACATTAAGCTCAATGAGAGATGTTATTGTAATAGAAGGAAATTCAGCTCAGTTCCGTACTCAAGTAACAGGTCAACCTACTCCTTCTGTACAATGGTTTAGAGAAGGAATACTTATTCCTGAAACACCAGATTTTAAGGTAAGGTATAAAATTATGTACAATAGTTAATAGTATAATTAAAAAATAATAATTCAATTATATAATTAAAATATATTAATTGATAAAATTATACTTTATATAATTTTTATTTTCAAATGAGAAAATTTTAATGAGTTCATTGAACAGAAAATCTTTTCAATGTAGTATAAAATTATTAAAAATTATGGATGCTTTTATTGGTAAATGTAATTCAGATATGAATATATTTTAAAAAAAATAGATCACTTGTGAATATTTTAAATAAAATGTTAATATGAACATTGAACATATTAGGTACTTTCACTTTATATATCAAATTATAAGTAACATATTACTTAAGAGTATATTTAATAATATATTAATATTTTGTATATTTATCATATAAACTGCACATAAAATAATTTATAAATTCTCATAAAATTTTATTCCTAACTCTTAAAAATGAATTAATGACTACATAGTTTATTTAGTAGCATATTCGTAGTGTAGGTAATTTATATTTATCAGTAATAATATTTAATAATATTTAATTATAAAATAAGCGCCAAAAAAGTATTATTAAGAATTCACATATATATATATATATACGTTACGCAAAAAGTGTGAAATTGATGTTTTCCTCAAATCAAAAGAAACATTGATAATTTCGTGAAATTTGTAGTGATGGGTACGGGTAAAATTTCATGGTAATTATATTTTGGCATCCCAACTACGATATAATTTTTTTAAGTAATAAAAAATAAATCTTAAATATTATATTAAAAATTTATTTTAAAATTAAAAAAATCAAGGGAAGGGAAACAGGTGTGGAAGGGATAAGATGTGCAAATCATAGTGTTTAATTTTAATTAAAATTTGAATGCAATAATAAACCATTGCATTCGAAAAAACCATTCTGAGCGATGTTCAGTCAGATAATATAGGTACCTATTGATTAAAATTTTGACATTTTTCATTAAATATTTAAAACGTAAAATTTTATTACACTTATAGTAGTTACATAAATGAACACCCTATACAATTTTCAAGTCTCTAAGTTAATAAATATATAAATGCTCATAAAATCCCTTGTCACCTAAATGCCCATGTCATAAAAATTTTTATCAATTCTATTTAACATTACTGTAACATATTGAAATATAATAGAAAAAATCCATTTTAATGTCCACTTTAAATATTATTTTTATTGAAATTTCAACTTTAACACCCATCAAAAAAAAAATTGAGTCTTAAGATACCCCTAATATTTTGAAAATTCGTCAAGATATATGTCAGTATACTTTAACAAAATATTAATAATTTTTTTAGTTTTTCTATTAATTTTTATTGCAAAAATATTGAGAAATAATAAGAAGAATATTCGTATGGGTTCTAAGATTTTTGTTTAACTAAAAATATCAACTTTTAACAGCTATAAAAAAAAAAATTGAGAATAGGGATTTTTCTAATATTTTGATATGATTTTAAGGAATATGTAGACATACATCAGTATAATTTTCAGACCTTAATGTCAAAAATTGCCAATTTGATCAAACATTATATACATAAAAACGAGAATTTTACAAAATATTCAAAGTCCTATATTTTGTAACAATTCCTAAACTTTACCATATATATATATAATATATATATATATATATATATATATTACCTATGTAAACACCTAAATTTAACACCTAAAATTTTTACTGTCTTTACGTTCAAATCAAGTTCGTCGAAATTTCAGTTTTCGTGAAAAATGCAGTTTTTTTGTTAGTTTTTCGTCGTTTTTTCTATCGTATAGGTTCCATTTTGAGTAATTCGAAAAAATAATCTGTAAAATGTACCAACTACATCCACTTTCCAACCATTAGTATTATATTGGTTGGTAAAAGTGTCTTCACACTTAAAAACAATAAAAACAAAAAGAAAGACACACATTATTGTAAAACCAATACATTCTTCGCTTCGCTCAGATAAAAATTGATATTATGTTACATATAAAATAGGTAGGTAAAAAAATTAGAAAAAGAAGAACTGTAGTTGTAAATCAGGTGTAACGTGTAAAAAAAGATAATGTTGAATTTTGATTAAAAATTGAATGCAATGATAAATCATTGTATTCAAAGACGATTTTGAGCTTTTTTGAGTTCATTAGATAATAATAATATATTTATTGATTACAATTTTTACATTTATACAGTCTCAATGTTCAATATAAATGCCCATAATACCTTTACATGAGTCGCCTAAATACGAGTACACAAATCTGACAGTACTTCGCTTAAAATAGTTAAAGTCGATGTAATGATTTATCATTGCGTTCAAATTTTAATCAAAATTTAACGCTATCTTCTTTACATAGCATTGTCAGGTATTCCTTTCAAACAGCTATAAAAAAAAAAAGAAATGTTATGTAATATTCACAATAATTTGGAACTAAGTTAAGCATTATGTATTAGTGCTTCAATCAAATTTTTTAATTTTTATCAAAATTTATTGTCAATTTTATTTATTATTATTATAAAATATTAAGAAGAATCCATATAAATAGTATAAATATCGATTTTATAAAAAATTTCAACTTTAAACAGCTATAATAAAAAAAAAAAATAGATTCTTGGGATTTTTCTATTGTTTTTATATTATTTAATGTAATTTGTAAATATACTTCAGTAGAATTTTCTAACCTTAAAACTCCAAATTTCTCATTTTATTAAATACCTATTATTATATTATTGTAAGTAGAATTTAAGAAAATATCCAAAGTTCTATATTATGTAGAAAAATTAATGTAACGGTTCCAAAATTTTATCACGTATATATAGACATAATGTGACCTATGTGAACATTTAATAAAATTTTCAAGTCCTAAATTTAATATTATCCGAATTATCATGAAATATTGAAATCGATTTCTTCAAAATTTTAATTTCTATGAAAATTACAGTTTTATTACAGTTATTGGTTTTACAATGATGTGCAATTTTTTTTTTTTTTTTTTTATTCTGAAGACATTTTTATTACTCGAAATAAAGCTCCAATTATAACAAAAAGCATATGTTTCCAGTAGCAAAGTGGATGTAGTTTGTACTTTATTTAGGTCATTTTTCGAATTTCTCAAAATTGACCCTAAACGGTAGAAAAAACGACGAAAAAATGACGAAAAAACGGCATTTTTCACGAAAACTGAAATTTCGACGAATTCGATTTTAATATTTCACGATGACTCAGGCAATTTTTAAGATAGAGACTTGAAAATTTTTTTGGGTATTTACATCGCTACTATATATATATATATGGTAAAATTTTGGATTCGTTATGTTAATTTTTTTACAAAATATCGGACTTTGAATATTTCGTAAAATTCTCGTTTTTACGTATATAATGTGTGATAAAATTGTCAATTTTTGGTATTAAAGTCTGAAAATTTTACTGAAGTATACTCACATATTACTTAACATCATACTAAAATAGTTTAACCAATAACCATGTTTTAAAAATGGTATATTTGCAAATTAAATTGCTGATGCTTATTTATTTGCACTAAATATTAATCAAGAAATATATTATATTAAAAAGCATTTAAATAAAGACATTAATAATATATCTTGTACACAGTTAAATTTTAATTTATATTATAGTACAATATAACATGATAGTTTTTAAGAATAAATTTCATTATTTTCAAATTATTCAGTATTCTAATTACTGAATCTAAATATCTAAATATACATGATTAGTTATATTACAGTTATCATATTATTAATTATTTCAATATTCGAGTACATAATATTTTAGAACTTAAGTTAGTAATATATGGTAAAGTTTTAATAAAAATTTAAAACCGTAAAACTCAATATTATCAATTTTATTAAATAATTGAGAAAAAATAGAATCTATATGAATATCATAGTTGGTTGCAATATACACAATTCTTTGAAGTTAGACTTTAATAATATTCGGACTAAAACCTAAAACTTAATAAAACACATTATTGATAAAAATTATATATACGTAGGTAATAATAAAAAGATTCATAGAATATCGTAGATTTTCGATTACATTTAAAATTTCAACTGTAAATAGCTCTAGAAGACAAAATAAAGACTTGAATTGCTTTAAAATTTTCAAACCGTAAAACTCAAAATTGCCAATTTTATCAAACAATGTAGAGATATAAATGAGAATTTTATATTCTTCAAAATTCTGTTTTTTTACGAAAAGTTAACGTAACGGTGCAAAAATTTTATCATCTTTATAAATAACCAATGGGAATTCTCAATAAAATATTTAAGTCTTTTAATTTAATATTGCCTGATTTATCATAAAATATATTAATTTATTTACTCATAATTTCCGTTTCTGTGAATAATGCCGTAATATCTTCGTCATTCCTTGATAGTTTTTCCTATCTCATAAGCTTAATATTTAGAAATTTGAAAAATAACTTAATTAAAGTACCTACTAACTAGATAATAGTTTCTATCGTAATCATATTATTTTCATGATGATCAAACCTAAAATATTACTAAAACAACCGATAGAAGCACAATAAATACGCAATCATAAAATATTTTCATTACTATTAAAATACAAACATAAATATATATTTAATAGGAAAATCATATAGGTAATAATAACAATAATATTATTACGTGCAAATGCGTACTTCATTTTTAATTCAATAACAATGTTATTTGTGTAAATTACTCTTTATAGTTTTTATTATATTCACGAATATTATAATATTACAGATGATTTATGAAGGAAATTTAGCTGTTTTGTTGATAACATCTACTTATGAAGAAGATTCTGGTGTTTTCACTTGTCGTGCTACAAATAGTGCTGGTCAAGTAGATACTTCTGCCAGACTTACGGTGAAAAGTAAGAAATAATTATGATTATATTAATTGAATATAAATACAATTCTTTGGATAGTATATTACACACACACACATTATATATAAATATATAATATGTGTAAATTAAATATATATATATATATATATTTTTATATGCATATATATATATATATTTAAATTATGTTGTGCGTAATTAGAATTAAAAATATATCGTTAATTTACATACACAAATTTTAAATGCCTTTCAAATAATAAATCTGAGAAACATTTTTCTCTAGGGAAATTTATTTAGCTTAAGATTCTTTATTTAATCTACCAATATGATGGAGTGTTATTTTTTTATCTTTATGATATCAATGACGAATCATAATATTTAACATTATTATATTTTTAACCCATGAATACTTATCAAGTGCCATACAAATTATTTATTATTATTATTATTTATTAAATTTTAACTATAAGTGTGATGCAAAAAAATTTGTCTTATTTATTTTAATGGCTTTTACAGTCAATGATATTGTTATCAATATGTATACGTATTTTTAATTTTAACCAGATTTGTATGTTGTTTTATGTAATCATATTATATTTATTTAGTTATTTAAGTTGGAGCGATTATATAATTGTATTAACAATATATTATTTTATTATGTTTAATAAACGTTTAATAAATACAAATATTTATATTATACTCTGTAATTTAGTTGTTATGTAAAGTTAAATTCGGTTCACAAATTTACAAAATAGAATTATATTTATTTCTAAAATATCGTATTAAGTGACGAATCTAGATATTTATAGAAAACATACTATTGAATTATGAACGTTATGATATTTTCAAAATATTAAAAAAAAATCTTTTTAATATTATTCATTTGTACAATACGAATCAATATTAATATAGCAATATTGAAAGGACAAACAATGATATGGATCATTTAGAAGCCTTTCTCGTCAAAAATAAAAATAAAAATAAAAATAATAATAATATTAATTAAATAACGAACAAACTTCTTTGAAATATTTCAAATTAATTAATGTTATTTATTATTGAAGATTGTATAAAACTATAAAAGATAAGAATTTAGAAACAATATGTATTTTACATTACACAGATAACATATAAACATGAAAATATAATTATATTACACATAAAATTAACATCAGCCTACTAAAATATACGTAGTAAAAGGTAAATATAACTACAGCAATTTTATATTAAAATATTTTATTCTACCGATCTTTTTATTTTCGTTAAACACGTTAATCGTTAAAGAGTTCTTAAAATTATGAGATTTATGATATGTATGTAGGTATATTAAGAAAGCCATTATTAAACTTCTATATCAGGGCTATGTGAGTGAGAACGGCTGTTAACAATGTGTACACTTCTTGGTTTGACGAAGGGGAGACGAGGACGACGAAAGTGTGCACGTGTGAGAAGTTCAAATGGAAAGACAGACGTTGCGTGGGCGTGAGAATGTGTAAGAGAGAGAGACGGCGATATAGAATGAAGGAAAAAATTATATTGTTAGGCGATCTATTTCTGAACCGGCTGGTGGTGCTCAATACTCTGTTTTGGAACGTGCGCACAACCCTCATCAAGTCACTATTTATGGAAATTGTATAACCGTGTGTTGTAGTATATTTTACTCTCTTTCACTCGCACATGCACCGAGTAAAGTAAATAAATACGCATGGCAGTAGCAATATTTTTCATTTACCGAGGTTTGCCGAGTAGTTATGCGTTACGTGCATTTTCGTGATCATACCTACGTGGCCATTTATAATATTAAAACTCACGACATAGAAGTATTCTGTTGATTTTATACTTGGCACGAGTGAATTATCTGCCAAATTATATGGTACCTACCTAATTGATTACTGAATAGCAAATTAATAGGTACCATTTATAGTCTTGTAGTATATACACAATGATAACATTTGGGATAAATGTTTGGAAATAATATCAAAAGTATTATGTCTATATAAAGAAAAAAAAACAAAAATACATTAAAAAATAAACTCGTTGAGTCTTGACAATTTAATGTAAAAAGATTATAAAATTATGGTCTATTATTGCAGACTATAATATATATTGTATATATTGATATTGATTATCAAGTGATATTGTAGATTTTCCGATATTATTTTCTCAACACTGGTATCTATAAACTATAATATCATAATATGTGGAAGTGGAACTATGGATTATCAATTAAGATTAATATTTTCATTTGAAAAAAAAACAAAGAACGAAAACTGCAATGAGAAAAAACAATTTTTTTTATTAATATTTATACACGAGTATATTATACAAATATATTTACACTGTATAATAAAAAAAATACAATGTTATTTGGATGATCCATTATCTGTTAAGGAACCGAACAGGGTTCTTAAACTAAAAGACAATAATTATTATTAATATATTTGCTTGATTTTAATAAAAATTAAGTAAAATAAAATATATTGAATACAATCCGACTAATGATATACAGCAATCAGCTCTTTTGGTCTGTAAAAAATAAAACAAATAACCGTAGAATGTGGTGATATACCTACTAGTTTAACGATGTACCTAACCTTGAAATTACTATTGGAACTATCATGTGACCAATTATTTTATAATTTATATCACGTCATCATTATTGCCTTTCTCCAAGATCATTATTTATATACTTATATGTATATAATATAAACATGGTTGTAAAAAGGATCATATATGGGCATTATGTTGGTATTTTTAGTCAGTCAGTCGACGGTACTGAAACTAGTGTATTAACCTGGCGCCAACGACAGCTATGCCCAAGGTATGGAACAGGGTCATCGCCGACATATAGTCTTAGGAAATCAGAATTCCCATCGCTTTCAGCAGATTGCCAAAATCCTACAAACATTGAAATTCATTTAAAAATAGTCGTTTACTTCTATTGATGTTTATATGTTGATATAACTATAAATGATAAAAATATGTATATTACATATAATATAATATAAGAAAAGATTTTCTGTAATTTAAAGTTATCATGTTTGTAAATTTTGGATGTCTTTATTTTTATAAAATTGTTACTTTTTATTTTAAATACCCAACCGTGTATTCAATATAAAATTTATTACAAATTGTAATATATTTGAAAAAAATTGCATATAATAAATTATTGTTATAATCATAATTTTATAAATATTATTATATAATATTATATTTTATATTTTATATTTTAAATATATTTATTATAGTATAATACTGTATAATTTTTTATATTAATCAATATTAAAATTACGTTTAGTTGTATGTACTTATTAATTATGTTAGTAATTTGTATGGTCTTGATATTATTAATAATTAACATAATTAGACACAAATAATTAAAATGTAATAATAAATCAGTTTTCTACAAATTAATCTATAGTAGGCATTTTTTTTCAACAATTTAAATAAATATTGATTTAATAATATAAATACATTTGATTTATTTATATATATATTTAATAGTTTTATTCATAAAATTATATAATAATAGAAAGTATTATTATTCTACAAAGTTTTCAAAGAAAGCAACCAGTTTAAATGTAATGTATTGTGAAATATTAATTATTAGAAATAATTTTATTTCAATATATTATTTAAATGTATAATACATTATACGTAAGATTTAATTTCGTAAGTATAAAAATTATTATATGAGATTTTTTATTATTTTATTGTTTAGAAATATATTTTTTAATTTTTATATGTATATAAAAAATTTACATATTCTTTAGACAAAGTTGTTCATTTATTACTAAAATATAATACTTACGATTTTATTATTTAATATGATGTCGTCCAATAACATTGTATTTGTATGAATGTCGTTTTTAAATGAAGTCTTAAAGTATACTGTAGCACGTTGGCATCTGTATCATCTCCCCTTCTTAGTTAAAAATAATTACATTTTCATCACACTGGGAGGGCGATATATACGTTATTATTATATATATGAAACCTTCATCGTGTTACTGTTGTATTTGAACTCCTACCAAGAAATTACGAAACAAAAATTATTAAATAATAATTATAAAAATAATAGTAGTAAAAATAATAATAATAATAATAAAATAATAATAATAATAATAATAATAATAATAATAATAATAATAAT
>JAIUCT010000023.1:1028970-1052456 GCA_021307375.1 Tetraneura akinire
AACATTATAAATATAAACCAGTAAAGAAAACAAAAAAGAAAAAACCAGCTGAACCTATAAATTCACCTATTTCTTATATTGATGAACCGATAGATTCTCTAGTAACAGAATACAAGAGTAATGAGATCCCAGAAAGCTTAACAGTGGGAAGTGAAGTAGTGGCTCCCTTCTTCATTGAAAAAGTACAAACATTAGTAGCTGAATATGAAAAACCTACGGAATTTAAATGTTCTTTGGGGGGAATCCCAACTCCTGAAGTCAAATGGTACCGGGATGATCGCGAACTTCTATCTACTGATGTATACGAAATAATTGTATACGAAAATACATCTACGTTGAGGATCTCTAAACCAACAGAAGAACAAGCTGGTGTATATGTATGCCAAGCTACAAATTCGGCTGGAATATCAACTTGTACAGCACTACTAGTTGTGTTAGGTAGAATAAGATTGTTAGTGATGTCTATGAGTGGTTTAACATTTTTTGTTTGAAGTTATCTTAATATTATATTATATAATGTATTAAATTACGTTTTACAGGATTTAAATCAATTACTAATATTATATTTATTTAATTTGTTTTTTATGCTTATAAATTGACTTTTAATTATCTTAATTTGAATATTATAATTTTTTTTTTTAATGCATTGTAAAAATGATTTAGATTCTGAAGATATAGGAGAAGCTCCAACTTTTATTGAACCTATTACTCAAAGAAAAGGAATCGCCACTCCTTCTATCGAATTGCGTTGTATTGTGAAAGGAATTCCAACACCTGAAATAGTTTGGTGTAATGAAAATGAAGAAATAATTTATGATGATAACGAATATAGTACGTCATTCAATACAGAGACAGGCGAAGCGATATTAACCGTATTAAAGCCTATGGAAGTAGACCGTTCAACATATTTAGCAAGAGCCGAAAATATTCATGGAAAATCTGAATGCATGTCACATGTATCATTTGGTAAGTTTCTATTAGAATAATATTATATATTATTATTGTTGTTTTTATTATTATGGTTATTGTTATTGTTATTGTTATTATTATTATTATTATTATTATTATTATTATTATTATTATTATTATTATTATTATTATTATTATTATTATTATTATTATTTTATATTTTTATTATACATTTATATCATTTTTTAGAAAAAGAAGAATATGGAGAAGCGCCATCTTTTACCGAGCGATTGAAGCCGAAGGTTGTAAAAGCAAATGAAACAACTGAACTCTCATGTTTAGTCAAAGGTATTCCTACACCTTCAATTGTGTGGTGTCGCGATGATGAAGAAATTGTTCCAGATGATACTCATTTACTTCTTCAAATTCCTGAAACGGGAGAAAATAAACTTATTATATTAAATCCTGAAGAAAATGATGAATCGACATATACTGTTAAAGCCATAAATACATTCGGTAGAGCAGAATGTAGAGCAAATCTCATAGTTCGTAAGTAAAATTCTATAATTTTTTATTTTTTATATAAATTTTATATTTTATATTTTTAATTTAGAAAAAGATGAATTTGGAGAATCCCCAACATTTGTTCAACCATTACAACCTAAAATTGTTAATGCAAATGAAACAATTGAATTAAAATGTTTCGTAAAGGGTACACCTAATCCGTTGGTAATTTGGTGTCGTGGAAATGAAGAAATTATTCCTGATGAAAGTCATTTGATAATGTATCATATGAATACTGGAGAATCGACATTGACAATTATAAATTCCACCAAAGGCGATGAAAATACTTACACCGTGAACGCCGTAAATAAGTTTGGCCAAGCTCAGTGTCGTGCAAATCTTATTATACGTTAGTGATCATAATATTTAGAAATATTAAATTGATTTAAATTAATGAATTATTATTATTTTTTTATTTATCTACTTTTTCTTTTAGTTGAAGATCAGTTAGGTGAAGCACCAATGTTTACAGAACCAATAAAGCCTAAATTGGCTAATGCTAATGCAATTACTGAGTTAAATTGTTTAGTCAAAGGAATTCCAATACCGACGATTGTATGGTTTAGAGGAAAAGAAGAAATAATACCAGATAATACCCACACAATTACGTTTATACCAGAGACGGGAGAGTCAAAATTAATAATTTTAAATCCAACAGAAGTTGATGAGAGTACATATACTGTAAAAGCGTCTAACAAATTTGGTACAGCTCAGTGTCAGGCAAATTTAATCATACGTAAGTAAAATGAAACGAATATAAATAATTTCGAAAATAAATATAAATTTCCATTATTTTAGAAGAAGACGTATTTGGTAGGTATTTGTTATTTGTCGGACCTATTAAACATATATTAGTAATACTAGATAAACCAACTATTTTGCACTCATTTTTATACTTTAAACTTTTTTATATATTATATTATAGGTACGTATATACGTATATGTATACGTATATAAATGGTAAATGTAATATGTATAATTGTATATTGTAATATTCACAATTATTTGGAACGGAGTTAATTAATATGTATTAGGCAATATAACTTTAAAATTTTTTAAAAATTTATTATAAATTTTATTTAACATTATTGTAAAATATTGAAAAATAATAAGAAGAATCCTTAGAAATTTTAAATATCAATTTTACTAAAATTTCAACTTTAAATACATATAAAAAAAAATGACTTGAGATTATTCTAATACGAATATTTTGGAAATACATTAATTAATATGAATATAATTCGATAAAATGTTCAAATTTTTTCAAAATGATTTGTTTTTTTATTTATCATTATTGTAAAAATATTGAGAAATTATTAGTAGAATTCTTATATGGTTTCTAAGATTTTCGATTATACTATAAAACTATAATATATATTATACTATATACAAGTTATATAATTATGGATTTATTTGATTATTATTTATTTTTAAATATTAACATATAAGTGTATATCGATAAAAAAATTGTTATATAATAATATAAAATAGCATTAATAATTAAAAGTTAATCTATTGAATGTTGAAATAATGAAATTTAAAGAATAAATATATTTAATATATAATATGTATATTGTAAATATTATAATAAATATTATAATGAATTTTTAAATTTATATTTTGATCTATTGCTCTTGAATCTATTGATTATAAATCTATAATAAAATAAATGTTCAAAATTTTAATGTCACCATTATTCATTGAAATTAGACGAACATACGGAGGAAATTAAGAAACCAAAATATACTCCAGTTGGAAAATCACCATATTTTGAAATAGAATTACAAAATGAAACAATATGGGAGGAAGAGGAAGATGAAGTTAATAATTGCTTTGTAGTTAAAGTAAAGGGAACTCCAAAACCTACTATAAAGTGGTACAAAAATGATATGGAAATAATACCAAATGAAGAATATGGAATCGAAGAAAACGACGAAGGTTATTCAATATTGACTATTCGAAAGAGATCTATTAAAGACATTCAGGAAATTACTTGTAAAGCTATTAACGACCACGGGATAGCAACCACTAAAACTTTAATAACTACAGGTATAGTACCTATAGTATAAGTGATATATTGTTTCAATTTAAATAAACGCATTATAATTATCTTTATCTATCGCTTTATTTTTCAGCTTCGATCAGCGTTATCTCGCAATATTTCCTTTATAATACATACATTCTCAAACCCATACACCATATACATACACATTTCTATAATTTATAATATTATAATATTATTTGTATACGCATTTTCTGTAATATTTAGGTATCAAAGGAACAAAGGCATACAGAAAACCATCTTGGGTAACTCAGATGGAAGAATTGCGGGAACAATTACAAGGTAAATGTAATGCGAGTGGTTTTGACGCATGTTGTGTTTATAGTTCAGCAACACATGATAATGATATTAAAGGATACGGTACGTATTTTCCTGATTATGACGTAAAGAGTGATTTCTACCTAAGTCCCATACAAGAACGCAGCGAACCATCGTCATCCGATGGCGGTTCGGACCGCATCAGATCACTCTCCTGTTATGAGTTATCTTCATTGGGGCGGAAGGATGATAATCCTGGTGATAGAAGTCAAACGTATCCTAGATCGCATGCCGATGAAACAGTTACCGAATACAATTATCGGAAGTATAAAGGAAATCTGTTTGAGCCCCGAGAACTAGACCCAGAAATGTTTTTCCAGCTTCATCATGCTGATAGTCAAGATGAGCTTCAAGAATTTCTGTTATTAGAAAGTCAATGCATGTCTACTGATGGTGGATTACATGCAGCATTTATTGAAAAACCAAAGAAATAAAATTATTGATTATATAGTAATTGCTATTACTATAAATTAAAATTTAATAAAGACAAATGGTTTGTAAATAAAGTGTGTTTATTGTGTAGTTTGTATATAACATGTGTGTCTTTAAGTAATAGAGCATGAAATTTATTCAAATTATACAATTACAAAATTTCATTTTGAAAAATATTACTACTTATACAATACAAAAATGAAATATGATTATTTTTCGATTGTTTTCAAAAATTTACCTACTTAATTAACCTACTTTATGTATTATGAATTTATAATGTATATTATGTACGTTACATAAAAATTCTGAGATATAAATTAATTTAATAAAACAGAAATAAATTTGACAACTAGTTAAAATGAATTTTGTATTTTGTATTTTTTTTTTTTTTTTAATAAATTTTAAACAAAATGGAATAGTGTTATTTTAGCTAAATAAATTGTGTTAATTTGTTAATAAGTTATGTATGTTGTAATTGTGTGATTGTCATGTTGTTTGTTTCTATATTTACCTATGAAAAATAATTATTATGCATATTGTTTATTATTGTTGTTTTAACATTGATTTAACTTGTTAAATCCTACTGGCTACTATAACTACAAAAAAAAAAAAATTTTCTTATGCTGCATATAGTTAAAAATTATTTTTTATTCGCATAAAAAAATAATTTTATATACAGAATAAATAAATACGAGTATATGTTGTTATTGATGATTTAAATTATTTTGGTTATGAAATAATGGAATAAAAAGTAGAACTGATACTATTTTGGGAAGAATACAGATGTACCTAAGGAGGATAGTGTTAAATTTTAATTAAAATTTAAATGCAATGATAAATCATTACATTTGATAAACGATTTTGAAGTTCAGTCATATATTATATGTAAAAATTTCGAAACACATAGATACGCATTTACATTTAGATTTCTTGCGTAAGGATTTCAAAATTGTATCACATATAACCTACTCAATAAAATTTTTAAGTTCACGAGTTCAATATAAAAGCCAATAAAATCCTTAAATGAGTCCCCTAAATGCTTAATTCTGACAGAACTTCGCCCAAAATATAAAACCTGTTAAATAAATACGTATTTACCTTTTAATTAAAAAAAAAAATATATTATAATGGAATTATGCAAAAATTCAATTATTTTATATAATCATATGTTATTTATTTATTATATAATGAAATTATTTTTTTCTCTTATGAAAGGCTATAAAAGCTCTTCATTTAAAGACATGAATTTATATAATGATATTTTAAAATAACTAAAGTCAATTTTACTATAAGTAAATACAATTATAATTATATAACTATAATTAATATTATACCTATATGTACAATCATTCAAATAGGTAGTATCTAGTTCGAAATAAAATATACCTATTACCTAATAGTTACAATTTGTATTTAATTATTATATTTTTATATAAAATTCTTTTGAATGAATAATTTTAGGTTATACATTTTATTATAATATATTTAATAAGACAATTATAATTTGAGAATATAAATATTATTATATATGTAGGTACTAAAATACTGTCATATTCAAACTAAAATATAAATATAATTCAAAATGATAAATATAATTTAAAAATAGGTACTAATTATAACAAATGATTTTTTAACGTTTGATTAAATTGGCAATTTTTGATTTTAAGATCAGAAAATTTTACTGAAGTATATTCAGTAATAATATAATAATATTACTTAACATGACAACAAATTATTAGAAAATTCTCAATTTATTGTTATAGCCATTTAAAATAGATATTTTTAATGTAATCGAAAATCTAAAATCTATATAAGTATTATTTTTATTATTTCTCGATACTTTTACAACAATGATTAATAAAAAAAATTTTTTTTTAATTTTTGAAAATTTTATTGAAGCATCTCAACATATTAGTTAATGTTGTTCCAAAATATTAGAAAAATCTCAAGTATCAATTTTATTTTATATGTTTAAATTTGAAATTTGAGTAAAATCGATATTTAAATTATTTATATTATTTCTTCTTCTAATATTTCAATGTATTTTATAATAATATTAAATAAAATTCACAAAATTTTTTGAAAATTTTATTGAAGCTCAAATACATATTACTTAACTCAGTTCCAAATAATTGTGCAGATTAAATTTAAATTTTTTATTACTGTATAGTTTCTTAAAAGATAAAAAGAGAGCTGACACTTATGTGGAAGGGATACAGATCTAAAGAGGATAGTGTTGAATTTTGATTAAAATGTGAATGAAATTTAAATAATTACGTTCGAAAAACGATTCTGAGCGAAGTACTGTCAAATTTGGGTATTTAGGAGACCCATTAAGGGTTTTATGGAGCTGTTACCGAATTGCGTGCGGAAAAAACCATAAAATATTAACTGGTTGAATAGTGTGCGCGATTTTTTCGATGCAGATCTGATTTGCCATTTGCGTGAGTAAATACGAGTAAATACGAGTAGATAAAATAATAATGTTGTTGTTCGGATTAATGGGTAGTTCGTACTTAATAAATTAAATAAAACTTTATCGTATTGATCTATAATTGTTTGAACTTTTTGCGATCATACTTATCTCTACAACTGCTAATAAGCTAACATTAAAATTAAACATTTGAACTATCGGTCACCATCAATCATCGACGATATCAAAAACTTTTGAAAATAAAATTGGGTATCCATCTATTGTAATTTATTTTTTGTTTTTTTCACTGTACATAATATTTTGTGCAGCCACTTTCGCTGTTTAATTTATTGTATGAACTAGAACGAATTTTGTAATAGGCGATTGCATCATAATAATACATTAATACATTTTGTAATACAAAATCGATAATATCAATCAGTGGCGTACAAAAGATTTTGTAATGGGGGGGGGAGGTTAATATAATTTAAATTCGTTTGAAAAAAAAAATGTTTTATAATATATATTATACATATTTAGGTTTTAATTTTTTTATTACAATTACAGAATAATATTTATTTTCCTTTTGAAATTCCTCGTTTGAAAATAATCATTAATTCGTTTCATGTTGTTACAATTTTGAGAAAAATTAAGTAAAAGATGTCAAAAATGTTTAATGTAAAACGAAAATAATAGATCGTTGACACTTAAAGCGTTAAAGCTACACTAACATCATTTATACGTAAATAAAATATCACGAAGACACGTGTTACTGCAATATTCCAATAGGCAATAGGTATATCGTTATTACTTAGTATTGCTATTAGATAATAATAATTATATATTTCCCACATCTAAAAGCTTGTCGCTTTTATTCCTTTTCACAACCCAAGATAATTAATAATTAATTATTTTTATTACCCATCTACTAATATCAATATTTTTGTTTTAACATGATTCTAGATTTCTATTGTAAATACGCAATTGTAGGTATTCTCAAAATAGAAATATACCAATATTGAATATACAGCAGCGTCTTTATCAGAATGTATAGTATATAGCTATAGTAGTATACCTACTACCCGCATATGTAATAAATTAGATTTCTTTCAATATAAAGCCCGATTCACACTTGTCAGACACGTACCGACAGACACCGCACAGTACCGTTCCGCAAAATATTTTAATATGGGTTTAAATATAGGTAATTCACATTTGAACGTTCCGTTCCGTTCAGACAGCGTCCGTCCGACATTCCCCGCGAGAATGTTTTGTCGGAACGGCCCGTGTCTGAACGGAACGCTTTACGAAAACGCGTATTTTTTTTCGTAATTGTTGTTTTAATTTTCGATAAAAGTACATTAAATTGAAATTTTGACATGCGGAAATATTTAAAAAATTTTTCTTCGTGGTCAGTTAACTCTTTGTACAACGTAACAAATTCTCCCTCAATGTGCCGTTTTAATAAAATTTCATGAACCCATGTTCTCCGTCGTATATTTTTTTGTTCCTCTTCATCTAGAGCAATAGCAATCATTGCCAAATCACAATTCGTAAATTGTTTAAACATATTTGAATGGTACAAAGTTGTTGAAAACGAAACGATGTTTGATCGAACACTTTCGATGTGTGAGTGCAGTATCAGTATGTCTGTGTCGGAACGGTACGGTACGGTGTATGTCGGTACGTGTCTGACAAGTGTGAATCGAAATGTCTGTGTCGGAACGGTACTGTGCGGTGTCTGTCGTTACGTGTCTGACAAGTGTGAATCGGGCTTAATGGTTCACATTAAATTCTTTGAAATGACACTATATTTTAAAATATATATAATATTAATGTTCATAATATAATACGGCGTGATCATAGGCAGAATGGGAAGGGGTTTAGGGGACTATACCCAATATAATATGACACATACCATATTACCATACATATAATTCACAAACCATGTGTCCGTGTTAAAATCTTAAAATTAATACCCATTTTATTGTAGTAAATTCGAGTACTTTATTGAAAGAATTTGTTTTACAAAATGTAATTAATTGTACCTAATTAAAAAAAATTACAACTCGTTTATTTTTTAAAGTTTTAAAAATATTTTTCTAACATATAATAGATATCGATATATATAGAATACATAATACATAATATATCGATATATAGAATACCCCCTTGTGTACGCCACTGATATCAATAATTGTTATTCCCTGTTAATTCCAGACCTGCATCTAAAAGGTGACGCTCAATTCGAATAACCTGCTTCCAAAAAACCGCGCACGCAATACAACCAGTTTATATATTTTCACGCGTAATTCGGATGCACCATTTTACGTAAATATTGCTTAATTTTCGTCATAATGTTTTTCCAGAAAAGTAGAAGAAATTTGAAAAATGATCTAAATAAAGTAGGTGCCAACTAGATAATATTCTCCTAATTTTGATAATTAATCTTTTTATTTGGTATTAAAAATGTTTACATACATAAAAAAACACACACACATCATTGTAAAACCAATACATACTTTGTTTCGTTTAGAATCTAAAATTATAAATTTTAAAGAAATTTAAACAATCTGATAACACAACGTAACTAATCCGTTAACACTATTTCAATATGTATATAAAATTAAATAATATTTAAGCAGAAGAAAATAATTTTCATTTTCATTAAAATAGCATAACATAGGTGCTATAAACAAGGAATTCACTGAATACATTTTGAATTTTGTATGTAAGTTATAGGTACTTAATTTGGGTCATTTTTTGAAATAGGAGAATCTAATTCCCAAAACTAAAAACCACAGTCCACAAAAAATAATACGGATAATCTTAATTTTACTTATTTTACTTTACTAATAAAGTATACAAGTAAATTATAGAGAATTGAAAAATTAATTAAATATTTTCATAGACATTTTACATACAGATACAATTTGGGAAAAGTTTCTTTTGTTATAAAATCTAAATAAGGTTATTATTATTTTTTTTAATATCTAAAAATTTAATCACTAATATTTTTAGTCAGTATCTTCTACCTATAGTATATATAGATATATTACACATAACTTCATTAAGAATCATTTTTTCAATGTGATTATTTCTCTTGACATTCAAATCTTTACAAAATTTCCAATTATTTAAACCATTATTCTTTCCACGCCTATATCTCGACATTATAATTTTATACCTACATTATTATTGTTTAAAGTTAAATTTAACTATTAATCTATCATATATATTTAGCTTTAAATTTTCCTTATATAAATATAAAAATCTTATATGAAATTATTTTTCACCCTAATGAATTATCTCCTTTTTATAATTAAGAACATTAAATCAATAAAATGACAATTTCAGAATAATTAATTTTACAAAATCACTTAGCAAAAATAATAAATATATATTATTATTTATTATATTGGATTAAGCATAGCAAATTAAATAGTATTATAATATATTATATTATAATTTTCATACTGTAATATCACTACAAATATATTAAAGAATTTCACATAAAAAAAAAAAAAAAAAAAAAAATGAGGGAGATTCACATTCAGTTCTTTATGAAACACAGTTAATCCAGTCCTCCCAATTTAAATTACAATTTAAGGTAATCAGTTTTGCAACTTTGAAATTAAAAATACATAAAAATTAAATTAAGTAATTTGGATAATTATACATAACATGTTTATGTACAACATTTTGACATTTTGTACCTCATATTAAATTGTAATCTGTATGTATTTCATACTTATAAGTAGGTAATTAATTAACTATTATTCTTTCAATATCATTTAAATTTCTTAAAGTATAATATATTGGTAATCAACAAAATAATAGTAAGTAAACTTTATAAGTTATAACATATTGTGAAAAATAATTATATATTTCAATTTAAATGAAAAAATATTAGCATTCATTAATTATGTATATTACATTTATTTATAGCTTTTCAAAGTGTTCCTAGCTTTGTTCAAGAGTTGAAAGATGAACGAGCTATTGAAAATCAAACTGTTGTATTAGAATGTCAATTTTCCGGAACTCCGACTCCAGGTTAGAATATTCATTGCATTTTGATAATTTAACCTGAAAGTATGTTTATAAAAATTTATTTTATTCTAGTGGTTATATGGTATCATGATGATAAAATTGTGAGAAACACTTCAAATATTCAAATTAAAATAACTGAGAATAAAACAATATTAACTATCAAAAATGTCACCAAAGAAGATGAAGGTGTTTATATTTGTAAAGCAAATAGTAATTTAGGTGAAGCTAAAACAAGAGCAAAACTTCATGTGAAAAGTAATAAAAAAATTAGTAAAATATTTGAAATGTTTAAACTCTATCAAATTAATGTTAATTAGAAGTTGGCGACGACCAATTTACAGCTACAGATGAAGAATTGGAAGAAAAAGAAGTAATAGAAACAAAGAAAATTAAAAAGACAAAGAAGAAAATAGTTAAGAAAACTAAAAAAGAAACCGAGTAATTATTGATTTTAAATTAGTGATATATTATTATGTAATTAATTCAATATTATTAAATTTAGATCTTTCGATGACACTGATTGGAAAGAAACAACTTCTTTTACCACTTCCCTCGAAAAAGTAATAATTATAATTTATTATAAATAATGCATCACACTTAATACTTTTATGTTATGAACTAAAAAATATAGTATATAATATTACATAAAGCAGGGATGGGCAATTGACGGCCCACATACAAATTTTATCTGGCCGCGTTATTTGTTTTAAATTAAATTCTTACAAGTACAATAAAAATAAAATAATAATATATTAAAATTTATATAATTTCATTTCTTTGTGCAATTTAAGAAATAATATACTCATACCTAGTATTTAATTAATAATTTATTTAAATTTAATTTTGAATTTTTTTCTAATGAATACATAAACTTTTTATAATATTTAAAATTATAATGTAATTGTAATTGTAATATATCAACAAATATTGTATAAAAAAAAAAATATAATATTAAATATATTATATTACAATTATATATAATATATGTAAAATAAATATTAATAAAATTTATGAAAATAAAGATTTTATATAATAATTTATGATATCGTCCGCAAGTTTAAAATTAAAAAAATTGGCCCTCTATTAACTTTGACTTGCCCATCCCTGACATAAAACGTAAAAAGACGAGATGATACTGCTGTAATTGGAATACAGCTGTATTTTGAATGAAATTTGAATGCAATATCGTATTAAAAAAATATGATTCTGAACGAAGTTCAGTCAATTAATATAGGTATTATTTTATCATTAAAATAAAGCACATAATTATAATCGATAATATGCCTCCATATAAATAGTTTTTACTTTTTCCAATTTCTTATGACTAAAATAGATTTATATAAAAAAACACAATTGCTATTTTAATATTTTATTAGTAATAACTAATAACTAATAATAATAAATATATATTATATTTAAATATTTAATATTAATATATCATATAATATATATTAATATTATATATAATGTAATATTATTATAACTATACTGATGGTATTAATGACTTAAGTCATCATAATACTTTTGTATCAAACACGACAAGAATAAAATCACAGAACAAAATAAAATTGCCAGAGTGATACAGACGTGCAAATCATAGTGTTAACTGTTTAATTTTAATTAGAATTTGAATGCAATGATAAACTATTGCATTCGAAAAAACGATTCTGAGCGAAGTTCAGTCAGATAATGTAAGTATTGATTAAAATGTTGACATTTTTTTATTTAATATTAAAAACGCAATGTTTTATCACACATATGGTATATATAAAACAAAAATTGAGAATAGGGATTTTTCTAATATTTTGATATGATGTTACGGAATATGTATATATACTTCAGTAAAATTTTCAGACTTTAATGCCAAAAATTACCAATTTTATCAAACATTATATGACATAAAGACGAGAATTTTACAAAATATTCAAAGTTCTATATTTTGTAGAAAAATTAACGTAACGGTTGCAAAATTTTACCACATATATATAGTATCTATGTACATATATATAGTATCTATGTGAACACCCAATAAAATTTTCAAGTCTCTTAGTTCAAAATTGCCTGAGTTAACGTGAAATATTGAAATCTAATTTATCGAAATCTAATTTTTCCTAAAAAAATGCCTTTTTTCATCATTTCTTGGTCGTTTTTTTTTTTTATCGCATAGGTTCAATTTTGAGAAATTCGAAAAATGGCCTAAATAAAGTACCAACTACATCCATTTTCCAACCGGAAACATATGCTATTCATGAAAATCGGATCAGTATTTCGGGTAGTATAAGTGTCTTCATACTTAAAAACAAAAAGACACATCATTGTAAATCCAATACATTCTTCGCTTCGCTCAGAATCTAAAAGACACACATCATTGTAAATTGTAAAACTAAGACAAGTCATAATACGCGCCTATTTTACCTAATTAAAAATAGTCCACCATCCACCTTAATTTAAGCAGATTTATTTTCTTAATAAAATACAAATAAATAGTATCAGACATATTCCTTCTTGAACAAATAGAATAGAAATTTTTTTTTTCCCCACGAATTAATTTTTTTTTATCAAAACATGACTTAAGCACTTTTTTCCTGGCAGCAAAGCATTGATTGATGCTATCACATAAAATAAAAACATAATAATATATACTTTGTTATTTCTTTGATATTATAAAAATAATAACATTATGTATAATTAGAATTGCAATGGTATATAAAATTTTAAATTATTCTATGAAATTGAAATTTAATCAATGTAGGCGGAGGCACAACGAAAGTTGTCTATACAGGAACCAGTGTTAGTTTCATCAGTGGCGACGTGTAAGAGCGTAGGTGATGATTTACCAATGATATTGCCGACCATTCAACCAGCAGTAGCCGATATGTCAATAGACACTCGTGATTCACTATCCACTTCAGAGACAGTATCGGATGAGACTGTATTGGAGATCCATAGTCCTGAATTCATCCAGGTAAAACAGTCAAATGAACCTGCACTATTTACATCGCTTAAGATTCGAACACCAACGGTGATACATGAATTGGACCAAGTATTGGAGCAGGTTGAACTGACCGAGTTCGGACCAGCAGAATGGCCACTTCGAGAATTAGCAACAATTAGTGTGCTCGCTCGACACGGCATATCCGTGGAACAAGTAACATATAATCTTATTTACATATTCTATTATTATGGCTGTAATCAACTATATTCGATATTATAAATTTAAATATAATTACAATTATAAATTTATTACTATATTATTTTATTGAAATCTGAAGTCTATAATACAACTATAATATTAGGTATCTCAGAATTTTCTCACAATGGTGGGTGATTAACGTATCGATGCTGGTTAGGTTAGGTTAGGTTAGGTTACCTATATATACCTATATATTATGTACTTATATCAGTAGTTAAAATTAAATTGTTCACATTTTTTTTACATTGTTTATTTTAATTTTTTACTAAAATATGATTGAAATTAAAATTTTATGTAAATTAATTCAAGATTATTTATAATAACATAATAAATATTATAATATATTTTTTTAAATTAAAATAGGTAATTGTAGAATACACATCTGGACAATTCCCTGCATTAAGAACGGCATCCGCTCAGTCAGCTATGGTTCATCTTATTGAACGCGAAGGATATTCATCATTAGTATCTGATGTTTTTACCAAAGAATCAACTATACCAGAAACCGTTAATGAAGTGTTCAAGGCATTTTTGACAATGATTGAATTAAAATACAGTACAATAGAAGAGATCATTACTTTTTTAACGCCTGAAGATTTTCAAACTAGTATCTGTGACTTTGACCATGCATCTCAAATTACAACAGATGATACAATTACTGAAACAGCTGATATATCTGAATCTGTAAACATATTAACTGACGGTAAATTGTATGATGAGAATTAATTTTTAACAGATAAATTTATTATTTATAGCTAGATTATTAATATTACATGTTCGTAATTTTATATTAAAAATTCCTGAATTACAAAATTATATACAGTAAATTTCCATTAAATACAATAATTTTGTTAATAAAGTCAATATACAAATATAAATTACATTGTATAAAATATTTAGTTTCACATAACAATTTAATAGGAGGTATGTATTGTTTTACTATTATACTTTCTAGGCATTATAACTATAATAATATTAGACTATGCGATTAGGTCTTATAGGTATAATTAGGTATTATTATACTGTTACGATCATTTTAATATTTTATGTGACTAACGGTATCTTCAATTTTGTGCTTACATCAGTTCAAAATAGGTTTGTTCCAACACCAAATGTATGATTAGTTGTGGTTGTGGACTGTTTTTGGACAGTCCGTGATTGAATTACTACGCAAGTGCAAACGTGAACTAATTGTGGATTAGGAATTTTGTTGGAACGTATTTCGGATTATTACGTGATGTCTAGCAGGTTATCTCAGTGCATATGATAGGGGGATCCCAATGGCAATATGAATATTAATTTAAAAACAACAGTCAGTCGACATATTATAGCACAATCGCGAGCATTCATTACTTAAATATTAAATATATATTGTGGATTATTTATATTATTAATATTGTGCGTGTCGTCTCGCCTGTCATCCGGATCACCATTAATCATCAATTGGATCTATATTTCAGGTCATTATATACCTATATGACAATATATTATTATTGTGTTTCTTATACTTAACTACTTAAGAGTTAGTTATTTCATTCCAAAGTGATATATACGTATACGAGTCTTGGTAGTTTTTTTAGGGCTATAGGTATAAATAAATAGGAGAACTTTAGGTCATCTAGTATAGAAATAGTCTAGCCAACTACATCTTCGGATTCCACTATACAGATCTTGTTCGTTCTCTAGCATAAGTTGAGACGAACAGTCACGTCTCAATACAATATTATTATTAACAATATTAAAAATTACTTATATTTATATATTTATTATATATTATATATATATATATATATATTATAAAATTAATTGTAAATGTTTTATTTTTACTTTTAGAATTTAAGAAGAAATTGCGTACGACAAAGAAATTAATCAATAAAAATGAAAATATTGGTATGTATTTAATCATATTTTTCTATTTAATAATATTGTAAATACGTGTACAATATACCAAAATATAATAATAATTATTTTGATTTATTTTATTAAATTATTGTAATTACTATACCTAAGTAAAGTATACAATAATTCAATATTATATATTCCATGGAAATCTCATAAATGCAATGGCTATTATGCGGTACAAATTTATTTAATTTTTTTTTTTTTTTTTTAATATTTAGGTACTTAAATACTGCGCTACAATTATTATATTATATATTATATTTAATTTATCTAAATTCAAAAATTATATTAAAATTATGTATAAAATATATTTACTATCACACAAAAGTAAAATTATTTAAATAAATAAATAATATTAAAAATTAAAATATTTAAAAGAACAAAAGTAAAGTTACTGCATTTGTCATATTTCGATGGAATCCACTATATTATATTGTAATATTCTTTATAATGCATAGCTTCTATATTTCATCGTGAATTAATAATAATTTAAATTGTTTTTATCAACATGATGTGTATATTTAGCTTATGTTAATGCTACATAATTATGATATAAATCATAATCATACTAATGGTAAGTATTTTTATTTGAAATTAAAAATTAATAAAGTGCATGTTTATAAATAACCTTTATTTATGATTATTATATACCTATGTATGTATTTAAGTGTAATATGCATGAAAATAAAAATATTATTTAATTCATATTAATAAATCAAATTTTGTCATTATTAATGAACAATAGTGTTTACATATTTTTTTATTAAAATTTGATTATTTTCAATTTTTAAGTAATTTAAAAAACATAAATAGTTTTATTTTAATTTAAAAATTAATATTATATTATTATCAATAAAAAAAAAATTAGACTTTGTTCACTTTTTATAATAGAAAATAATTGTAAAATAATTGATAATGAATTTGTTATTAATAATTTATTATTAATAACATTTTATGATTTAAATACTATTGTATAAACTATATGCCATAAGGAACTTCAAACATAAAATAAAAAATTATTAACTTTACTAATATATTACTAATCACAACAACGTATGTAAACAATAATAGCTCATGGTGTCTTGATAAAATACTTTCTTCTGTCTTTATGTTTATTATAATATGCTAAATTGAAGAATACGCTTTTTCTACAAAAAGATCTTCGGTTGTTTCTATCTTTCTCTGCATTGCTTATAAACTGATCCTTATATATGTCATGATAATTTATATAAATATTATTTTAACTACCTTGGTTTATCCACAGAAAATGAACAAGAAGAAAAATATATGAATAACGAAATTACAATAGATGAACAAGTAAATAGAATTAAACAAAGAACAAAATTAACATTAGAAAATGATTTAAATAAATTCAAAGAAAATAATACCCAAAAACAAATAAAAACAAATATGTCTCAAAATAAAGATACAGAAGAAAATATAATGATTGAAAAATCAACAACAATTATAAAAAAGAATAAATTAAAAACACCAAACATGGAAAAAGAAATAATTCCTGAAGAATCCACATATGAATTTAATGTGGAAAAGTACCCTGTTGTAATTCCATCAATTTTAAAAACTTCAAAAACTATAAATGAAGCAATAATACAACAAGAAGTAGTAGAACTATCGACTGACATTAGTGATATTCCTAATAAAGCAGAAATAAACATAACAACTCGAAATGCCGCAGAAAGCATTATAACAAAAGACGAAGAAAAGGAAATAAATTTAAAAGAAACACAACACATAAAAAAATTTAATGCAAGTACTGCTTTTCAAGTTAATGAAAGTTTTACAATAGAACATCCAGATACTCAATCACCTTTGGAAGATATAGTTAAAACATTTGATATAATATCATGTAGAGCAACGAAAGGAATCATGCCTAAAGAAAGTATAAATATTAGTGAAATCTACCCTGATCAATCTACAGAAGAAAAATTTGAATATAAACCACAAAATAAAGAAGCAAAGATTTCAATTATTTCACATACTCAAAAAGTAGTTACAGAATTAATACCTTCTATAAAAGTAGGTGAAATTAAAAATGAACGAGTACATCAGAAGAAAAAAGCTAACAGAGATTATATTGAACACGAAAGTATTAATGTTACTGAAGTAAATGAAGGACATTCTGAATGTCAATTAAATGCTGATTTTAAACCTATACCTATGAAATCTTCTATTGAATTTAATCTTAATGAACAGTTAACTATAAGTGAATTACAACCAGAAATTCAGCCTGAAACTTACTATCCAGAAATAATCGTACCCACTGAAGTAGCTGATATATTAATTGTACCGTCAAGTAATGCTTTAATTACATCTGCCACAGAAGCTTTAGAAAAAGTGACAAATTATAATTCAATACAACCTCTTATGAAATGTAAAGCAGAAGTTAAAATAATGCCAGAAAAATGTATTCAAGTCAGTGAATCAAATATTCATGAAAAAGAAATTAAATTGCACGAAGATAAAAAACCAGAAGAGTCTTTTGCAACTTCTGATGTTATTTCACAATCAAGTATAATTGTAAACTTAGTAGATCAACAAGAAAGTGAACAAAAATTTACTTCACATATACCTCAAAGTCATAATGCAATACTTACATTAAACAACGCAAATAAAGTATGTTCTTCAACAATAACAGAAATGAATGAAGCAGAATCTACTTTAATAATTCCAGTCATTCCTGATTTGAAACACACTCATAATTCATACGAATGTTTAAAAGTACCAGATATTACTGAAATTATAACAAATGAAGCAGAACATGGTTTTATTTCACCATCATCATTGAAATTATTACCAAACACCAGTTTTATTGAAAATAACTCATATATAATTACTGAAACTACTACTGATGATTTTTCTATTGATTTATCTACTAATTTGAATTATCAAATGGATAAAGCTATTCAAAACTTTGAAGAATTAGAAGCAAAACAAATATTGCAAATTAATGTACAAGAAAGTAACTTTCCATTAGATGAAAATTCAAAACCAACTACAGTTCGACCTGAAGCTAATTACGCCCCAATTCAAAGTATAACAATTGAACAAACAATTGTTGCAGATCAAGAACAATCATTAATTTTAGAATCTTGTCCAGAATTGCATAATTCTATAATAGTACCAACACATACTTTTGAAGCTTTGATTACTCAAGAAATTAATACAGAAAATTGTGTTGATAATATAGAAAATACATTTAAAGACAACATCCAACCAGAAATAAAATTAGCTAACGTGAATTTTTCAAATGACCAATCTATTATTGTAAATGAAGTTTCTGCATTTGAATCTGAATCAAATTTAATCATTAAAAATAAGCCAAAAAATGCTCAAGCTAAATCAGTATATTTTGGTCACGATATAGCAGAAATTACTGAAATTATTCCTAGTGATGCAATCAAACCATTGATATTAAGTGAACAGGATAATGATAATGCAAAAATAATTCATGTGCCATACCAAGCATTAGTAACAGAAATAGCATCTATAAATGAAGTAGAAGATATATTGGATCAGAAGGAAATGAAGCAACAAAAAACTATAAATGTAACAATTAATCAAATAAATAGTGTAAATGTTATGGAACAATCAGTTTATGATAAAGAAATAATTTCAATGGATAAAATTATATTAGATACTAAAAATGCTAAACGTGATTATATTCCAATTGAAATAGCGGATAGCTCAGAAATTGTTACCGGAGATTTTACATTGGATTTATTGCAACCAGAAATTTCTAAAAGGCATGCTCATCCTAAACCTAGTACGTTGGAAAGTATTATTTTCTATGAAACTAATATATCTGAAAAAGAAAATTTATTGCCTGAAATAAAAATACCATTAACATGTTTAGCAAATACTACTATGGTAGTAGATGAAGCAATAAAAATCACTGAAGTAAACTCTGATAATAACGCAGGAAGCTTATTTGATTTAGTAACACCACAAGAAGAAAATGCCGAGTCTAATATTATACCATTAAAATCAATTGAGGGTCTTAACATTATGCCATGTGAAAATGTTGGACTTATAAAAAAGGATAATAAAATAACTGCCAGAGCGCATATATCTGTAAAACCTTTACATATAGTAGAAACTAATTTAATAGTACCAACAGATTCTGAGAATATATTATCAGAGTTTATATTACCAACTTCAAAAAAAGCACAAACTAATTATAATGAATTAGATATGCCAATAAGTGTTTTAGAAGTTTTAACACAAGATAAAGAATTGGACTTTAAATCTAGTGAAATACCATCTCATATATTGGATAAGGAAGATATAATATTAGAAGAAAGCCATCTTACATCAGAAATTATAGTGTGTAGTTCTACTAAAAATATTGATGAACTATTACCATCTACAGTACATGCTATTGCTTCTAACATGCCTCAAATAGCAATTGAACAAATAGAAACTGCTTCATTAGAAAAAGAAGGTATATTGTTGAACAATGATAATCTCCACGAAAAACATGCTGATTATACATATAATGAAGTAAAGGGAATTCAAATAACTGAACAAACTCAATTAGATACTAAAGATGAATTAGTTACACAAATAAAACCAGTAGAAAGAAAAAGTAATATAAAAATTACCACACATAATGTTGCAGAAATATCACAGACTAATATTGAAAGTCCAATTGAAGATTTAAAAATAGAATTTCCAAAAATAGAATTAGCAAATACCATACAGGATAAAGAAGTACAAAGTTTTGAAGTATCAGAAATTTTTACACAAGAAGTTGAATATAAATTAGAAGATGACCAACAATATAAATCAAACATTGCTAATGTTTCAATTGAAGATAATTCAAGGAGTTATACTGTCACAGAAATATTTCCAAAAGAAAAAGAAATTCAAATTATTGCACAACCTAAACCTATTTCTTATCATGCTCATCAAGAAATTTTAAGTTATGAAGGATTGGAAATTAGTGAAACAAATATAGCATTTTGTGAAGAAAATATAAAAAACGTTCCGTTCGTAAAAAAAGTTGGTAATAAAGTTATAGAACCACTTGAATGTATCGAAGTTAGTGAAGTAAATGTTCAAGATCAAGAACATAATATAATTCAATCAGCTCAACCAGAAACTAAATTTGCAAATCAAAGTTTTAATGAGAATATAGGGCTCATAATTAAATCTACATTAATTAATGATAAAGAAAATAATTTAATAATAGATGAATTTAAAACTAAAACAGCGATAAAAACTTCAAATTTAGTTGATTTTAAAGTTCCTGAAAAATTTGAAAAAACAACATTAGAGTGTGTTGCACTAATAGATGAAAGTGTAGATAACTTGCAAAATGCATCTACTCAACATGTATTGTTGGAAGGTCTTAGTACAACTGTAATAAATATTCAAGATAATGAAATCACATTTGATCAAGAAAAGAAAGTATCGGAAAAAACTGCTTCTTTAGAATACGAAATGGAAAAAACTATGGACGTTACAGAAGTATTTTTAGGAGAATCAGAATCACATTTATTACCTACATCTATACCACAAAAACACACTGCATTCAGTGGTTTGTCAGAAACCAATCAAGTTGCATCCGTCTATGAGATTTCCCTTCAAAATACAACTAATAATTTTGATATTCAAACAATACCATCGTTCATAAATATAATACCACAGCAATTAGAAAGTAGAAGTGTAGAAGTAATTGAAACTACATGTCATGAAACTGAAACACCATTCAAATGTATTAAAACTGAAGAAACTAATTGTAATTTTACAATACAATCAGACAGAAACATTGAAGTTACTGAAGTAATAACTAATGAATTAGAAGAATCATTTAAAATAAATGAAAAAAATAAGGGATTTGAAGCTAATATAATATTTAATGAAAATGAAACAGTAATGATCGAAGAAATAGAAACTTCTAATGATATTGTCCCATTAACTGATATTATATTTAAACCTACAAATGCTACAACGGAATTAGAGTCATCATTAGGAGTATTAATTACTGAAATTATACCAGAGGAATCTGAAGTATTATATGAGGAACAAATAATACCTTTATCAAAATATGGTACTCAAGTACTTACAGAACACCAAAGTTTAAATATTACTTCAACAGTTATTGTTGAAAGAGAAAATACACTTGAGCAACCAAAATATGATATTGTGACCAAGAATGCTAAAATTTCTTCGGTACATACTCCAAAAAATGTTGTACAATTAGAAGAAAAATTTTTGCAGGCAAATACCACTGATTTTAAAACAATCATACCAAATGAAATTACTTTAGAATCAATTCCAGTTCCTTTTGATTCTCTAAGTCAAATAGAAATAAGTCCATATGAAAAAGAAAGTTCATTAAGTTTACCATTAAGTAATAAAAAAGAAATAGCTAGTATACAAATGGATGCAATGAATATATTAAATACCACAGAAATAATAACAGGCGATAAAGAATCAATTTACACTTCAGTAGAAATACCAAATAAAAAACAAGCCATAATAGATTTAATTGAGGGCAAATCAGTTAGCGAAGTGTTTGAAGTGAAACCAGAAGATAATACCAATGAATTTGAAATACCAAAAATCAATAAATATTTAGCATTATCTGATCAAGAAGTTGCACATAGTATCATAGTAACTTGTAATACTCCTCAAGATAAAGAAGAAATATTAGAAGGACAATTTAAACCAAAACATTCAATAGCAACTATCAATGTAGAAAAAGAAAAAGAAATTAATACTGTAACAGAAGTATTTACACATGACATGGAAGGAAGCATGAAAACATGTAATACTCCATCCTCCCAAATAGCAGAAATAGAATTAACTAATGGACAGAATATAGCAGAAAAAACAGAAATAGTATCAAACATTTCTTTAGGATTAATAACAGATTTTCTAACTAAACCAGTAATTGCTGTTCCAGTACAGGGTGAATACGAAAGTATACAATCCACCATAGTTATAACCGAGGATAAAGAAAAACCATTTACTTCAAATGTTTTAAATGAAAAGTCTACAGCAAACATTTATCTAGAAGAATCAAAAAGCGTAAATATTACAGAAATAGTAACCGACGACAAAGAAGATAAATATATTGTTTCCAATTTACCAAAACTTCAGACTGCTGAAAAAAATATATTAGCAAATGAAGGAACAGAAACAATAATTATATTAGCAGATCAACATATAACAGACTTTGATGTTGATGTCCCTAACAAAACCATAGCAAATGTTGTACAGGAACCACATATCACTGTATCACAAACTGATATAACAGTAAATGAGAGTGAAACAAATTTAGAATCAATTGAACTCACTCCAAAGAATGCAGCAATAGCAATCATTCCAAATAAAAGTTTAATTGTATCAGAAATAAATATTAGTGATAATGATGACAAAATACTTGAAAAGTATGAACGAGAACCAGAACATGCTAAGCCTTCCTTGGCATCATCACATAAAGTTCCACAAGTTTCAGAAATTATTCCTTCTCTTACAACTTTCGATGTATTGCTTCCAGTTGTACATACAGACAATGCATTGGTTCAACAAACAGAAATGTATGATACTGCAATATCAACCGAAATCAATACATTAGAAAAAGAAAATATTTTTATACAAAAACCAAAATCTCA
>JAIUCT010000023.1:1061693-1086073 GCA_021307375.1 Tetraneura akinire
GCTGATGATGATATTACAATAGAACAAAAAGAAATTATTACGGAACAAGAAGATGAACCTACAAAGGTAGTACAACTCAAAGAAAAAAGAAAAAAATCTATTAAGGGAAATTTAAAGGAACAATCACCGGAACAGTGTACAGTTCTATTAAAACGTCCAAAAGAAAAAAATGATAACCTACATATAGAGGATCAATCAGAGGAAACCTTCACCGTTAAAGAATTATCAAAGAAACCGGAAGGTATTCAAATGATATCTGAAACTCTAGATGTCAAGGTTATGCCTAAAAAGCAACTATCAGTTAAAAATGATGAAGCTGCAGATGTTTTAACAATAGAACAAAAAGAGATAGTTTCGGTACAAGAAGATGAACCTATTGAAGAAGTTGCTTTACATTTAAAACCAAAAAGAAAAGAGTCAATTAAAACAATTACTAAAGAGTTATCACCAGAACACAATTCTGTTGTATTAAAACGTCCAAAGGAGAAAGTAGAAAAATTAACCGAAGGCACTGAAGAATTATTTAATATTGATTTAAATATTAATAAAAAAAAGCAAATAATTCATGATATTATTATTAATGAAGAAGAATCATTAGATGTTAAGGTTAAACGTAAACCATCACAGTCCTTTAGTCAAGGTAAGTCAATTTCCATAATTATATAAGTACGAGTATATATTTCTTTAAAAATTACTTTTTATAAATGTAACTAATAATCGAAAATGATTTAATTATATTTAGATGGTGCTGAATTGAATATTGTTCAAGAAAAAAGTATTTTTATGAAGGGTACGCCGAGTACTGTTTATTTTATTACAGCTTATGCTATTATTCGACATCATTTTGCTTATGCTAATTTTTTATTTTTTATTTTTTCTCACCTTTTTGTTTCTTTAATTGTTTTAGATGGAATAAAATTACACGAAGAATGCCATGATGGTGAAATAATGTTTGCAATTCGTTCATATATTGCTGAAAACGAAGATGCATTAGACTTGGTTGAGGGTGAAAAAATATATGTTATAGGTATTTTTATCTGCTATATAACACCTTTCATATAGTGTAATTATATTTATTAATTATAGAGAGCAATAATCAAGATTGGTGGTTTGTGAAAAAACATCTAACGGAAGAAAAAGGTTGGGTTCCATCTATCTATTTAAGGGATGAGACCACTTATATGCAATATGTACAAAAGAAATTACATGAAAAAATTGATAGACTACCAATATTTCAAAGTAATAATATTACATTAATCAATAATAATTCGTCTTAATAATAAAATAATTTTTAATTATTTATATAATTGTATAGGTCATACTTCTAATGAAAAATCATCAGCCCCACGATTTGTGGAAAAACTTCAACCAAAATATGTTCCAGATGGTGGTACAGTACAATTTGAATGTCATGTAGAAGGTAACCCTAAACCGCAAATAACATGGTTTAGACAAACTGCAATTATAAAACCTTCTCAAGATTTTCAAGTTAGAAATTTTTTTATTTTATTTCTTTCTTTTTTTTAAGTACTCGTATATTTACATCTTATACTTAATTAAAATTTCAGATATTTTATGATGAGGACAATGTTGCAATGTTGATAATCAGAGAAGTTTTCCCGGAAGATGCAGGAACGTTTACTTGTGTTGCTAAAAATATTGCTGGATTTGCATCTAGTACAACAGAATTAACCGTTGAAGCACCATTATCAGACCATGGATCTGATATTACCGGTCATTCCAGAAAGAGTATGTCTAGGTAATGTTTCCAAATAAAATTAAACTAATTTATCAATAAAAGTTAATAATATATAATATTATACTACTAAATATTATAAAATGTAATTTTAATTAATTTTAATTTTTCTACATTATTAAAAAAAAATGTATAATATTTTAGAGAATCATCATTAGCTGATATATTAGAAGGTATACCTCCAACCTTTTCACGTAAAGCTAAAGCTACTTGTGTATCAGAGCACTCAGATGTTGTACTTGAATGTCGTCTTGTAGCTGTACCAGAACCAGATATATTCTGGAATTATAATGGCAAAGAAATGTCCATTTCTGATGCTATAAAAGTAGATACATTTTCGGATATGCATTTTTATGTGAGCACTGTCAAAATCAAAGATGTGAAAAAATCTCAAGAAGGAATATACTCTGTCATTGCTAGAAATAGAGAAGGTGAAGCTAAAATGGATTTAGTGCTAAAAATAAAAACTGGACTTCCAGAAAAACCTCAAATACTTGAACCACTTTATGATATCACAATAAATGAAGGAGAATCTGCAATGTTGATTACACAAATTTGTGGTGAACCGCAACCCACAATTGAATGGTTTAAAAATACTAAAAAAATTTCTAATATTAAATCAACTGTGGCTAAAGATGGCGTTCATTCATTAACTATTAATCAATCAACTCCAAAAGACTCTGCTAAATACACCGTAATCGCAACAAACAAGCTTGGTACTGCACAAACTACATGTTTCTTGGCAGTTGAAGGTATATTATATAATAAATTTATATATTTACAATATACATATATATATATAATATATTTATATTATATTACTAAAAAGTTTATCTACCTAGAAACAATATATAAAACAAATTTATTAAAATTATTTAATTCTTTTAGTATTTTTTAAAAATTTCGTAAGAATTAAATTGTAAATACAAATAATATTAATGGTAAATTTAAATACCTTTTTTCGAACAGAAAAACAGTGATGGTTTTTAGTAATTAATAAAAATGTTCATTGATTTATCAATATTATTCAAATTGTAATTATAACCATTTTAAATGTATTAATAAAATATAAATGTGTAAAATATTCATTTTTATATTTAAATTATTCACAGAACTTCCAGGTCCTCAATCACCTCTGTTTATTGAACGTTTTCAAGAACAAACTGTTAAAGAAAATGGAACAATTACATTAATTGCTAAAGTTACTGGTAACCCGGTACCCATTGTTTCCTGGATTAGAAATAATAAACCTTTACTTGCTTCACCTAAAAAAAAAGAAATATTTGATGGAGAAAATATTGTTTTGGAAATTGTAAATGCTGATAGTGAAGAAGATGCAGGTGATTACAAATGTATTGCTTCAAATACATTTGGTACTGCCACTCATGGTGCTAGAGTGTCAGTGGATGTACCACAAGTGTAAGTTTAGTAAAACCAAATATATACCTATGAACATGTGTATACAAACAATATGTGTACTCGTATATTTCGGATTTCCTAAAATAAATTTAAATAATTATTACAGGAAATTTACTCGATTTTTAAAAGACATAGAAGTTGATGAAAAGCAATTAATATTTTTGGAATGCGAAACTTCACATACAGTATCTACTAAATGGCAGCTCGATGGAAAAGATCTCACTGGTATGGATCATAGAGAATTACATCAAGAAGGGCGAATCCATCGTCTAATAATTAAAAAGGCAAGCATTCTTGATTCCGGAAAATATACTTGTACGGTCAAGGATCAGATAACTTCTAGTACAGTGATTATTCATGATGTGAAAGCAGAATTTATTAAAAAACTCGAAGATGTCGAAGTAAAAGAAAATGAATGTGCTATTTTAGAGGTTGAAGTTTCATCAGAGACAGTAAATGTAACTTGGCATAAAGTATGTATATAAGTATATTATTTATTTTTAATTAAAGATATATATATATATATAACAGTTGTAATATGTATTCATTATAGGATGGTAAAATACTTACGGATGGTTTCAAAAACAAAGTATATTTTGAGAAGGAAGGACAAATACGAAAACTTATTATTCGTAGTATCTCAGTTCATGATGATGGGGAGTATACATGTTCATTAGGTGACCAAGAATGTACTGCAGAAGTAAATGTTATAGGTTGGTTGTATTTAAACTTTATAATCCCATGACTCCTTTGTGTTTTTATAAAATGTTGACGGCTCCCAAATTACAAAAAATATATATATATGTATATAATATATATATTTATGCATAATATATTAATATGTAAATTTATTTATTTATTATGTAGAAAAAATTTAATTAATAAAATTAAACAATAAAGATAAACTGATATTAAATTATTATTATTTACATTTAACATGAATCAATAAACAATAAATTACTATTCAAGTATTATTTTACTGAAATACACAACAATTCTTATGGTTAAAACATTATTATTGAATATTTAGGAGTAGGTACCTAGTTTAATTTTTCTATATTCATACTAAAATTAATTAATATTTTTAATTTCGTTAATAGTAATTAATACGGACGTTTGTTTTCAGAACTTGCACCACAAATAATTACAAAACTTAACGATCAAAAAATAGCTACTGGTGAACAAGCATTATTTGAAATTGAATTAACCAAAGGTGATGCTTTAGTAAAATGGACTAAAGATGGAAAAGAATTACAATTAAATAAAAATGTAAGATTAACCATTGACGGTAAACGACAAAAGCTAGAAATTGTAAAGGCTTCACAAGCTGATAGTGGCATATATAAGTGTCAAGTTCATGAGCAAACATGTACAGCAAAATTAACAGTAGAAGGTATAACTAGTTTTTAGAAATAAATAATATAATTTAATTTAATGGTAAATATTAAAAATAGGTATATACATAGTGATCAGAACTAAAAATTGTAACATTTACATTCATTTTTACTTTTTTCTATTATACTATATTCTAATCTTTTGATCTTTAAATTACCTATATAATGGTTGTAAAAATATATTATAAAAAACTATTTTTAATATCAATTGTTATGTATTAGAACCAAGAGCCAGTTTTATCAAAAAATTACCAGAAATTACTCTTGCTACTCAAGGCAATAACATAAAACTAATAGTAGAACTTTCTACGCCTAATATACCAGTGAAATGGCTAAGGTATGTAATAAACATATGTGTATGTTAATATTAATGATAGGTATTTTAAAATAAACTATAATTAAAAATTAAAAATTCCATGATTTTAGATCCGGCAAAGTAATTCAAGAATCTGATAAATATGAAATGACTTCAAGTGGACCTATTCATATGCTTATTATTAAAAATACAACTCCTAAAGATGAAGCAGAATATATTTGTACTGCTGTCAATGTAAAAACATCAACTAAATTAAAAGTAGAAGGTACACTATTTTGAAATTCGGATTTTCAGATACCTATCTCAGATATATTTTTTAATAATTATAATTTATCCAAGAAAGTTAGGATTCTTAAATATAGATTTTTAAAAAATTTTATAAGCTAATAGAATATATTATCATTCTTACTTCTTAGTTTTATAAATTTAGACAAATAAAGCTGTAAAATAAAAACTTTTTATTTAACTTTGAAGATAACTATATTTAATATTATAAATAATTTATTTTTAATGAAAATATTAAATCAAAATTCTTAAATATTTTTAAAACATTGAATATATTATACCGCCTACAAAATGTTTTATAGTTCATTTCTTAACTAATAAATTTAAAAACCCCATATTTATATATCTTATTTTTCATGGAGATATTACAATGTTATTTAATAGATCTGAAACATCATGAATAATAAAATACATAAGTACTAATATAAATGTGAATAAATTATTTTTAGTAAATGAAGAACTACCTAAAATAAATAATTTTATTAAAGAACACCGATTGCAACACGGAGAAGATTTAAATGTAACTGTAACATTTACATCAACATCATTACCAACCGTAGAATGGTTAATTAACGGAATTATCTTAACAAATTCGAATAGAGTATAAATATTTTTATTCCAATTGTAAAATCAATTCTAATTTACATTTTTGAACTTAGATATCCTATTATGTTAATGAAGAATCAGCTAAATTAATAATTACGAAAATAGATGATTTTGATGCTGGTGTTCTAACATTGAAACTTAAAAACATTTATGGCGAAGTCACTGCTGATATGAATATCATCATTATTAGTATGTATAAAACCATATTTAATTAATTTTTATATTTATTTAATAAATATAAAATATGAAAATCAGAGGTGCCAGGAGAACCAGGAATTCCAGATGTAATTGAAGTAACAGATTCCTCTGCTACACTTCATTGGAAAATCCCACAATTTGATGGAAATTCACCAATTGAAGGTTATATTATTGAGTATCATGACAAAGATGAATTTATGGTGTAAGTAAACATAAAATTTGTGCATTATAAACATAAGTACATGCAATATATTATAATAGAGCGTTATATATATATATATATATTTATATGTTAGGTGGCACAAAGTGCAAGTTACAGAAACGACATATGAAGTAACAAATTTACCAACTGGGCATGAAATAATGTTCAAAGTAGCAGCTATAAATTGTGTTGGCGTAGGACCGACATCGCACAATACAAAATATGTGAAGATAATAAACGCAGAATCATTATCTCAACCTGTTATTCAAGAGCCTCTATCTGACTTGTCAATTGGACTTGGAAAGTCAGCAATACTTCAATGTGTTATATCTGGTAAACCAACACCAGATATAAAATGGTAATATATTATATTATTAATAAAATCATAAAACCAACATTTCAATTATTGCTAATATTAATTTATCTTATCATATAACTTGAAAATAATTAAATATATTTATTAATTAATATAAATATATATATATATATATATTTTTTTTTATTTAATGTATTAAAGGCTTAAGAATGGAACCGTGTATAAAACCAAATTAATTTCGTTCGAAAAACATGTAGCTAAATTGATAATTAATGAATGTGTTGAATCAACTTCTGGTATTTACACATGTCAAGCGACCAATGGAGCTGGTACAGTACAAACTTCATGTAAACTTAATGTACAAGATGTGCCCAAAATTGAAGTACACGAATCAGATATATCACAAATGATTAGGGTAAAAAATCAATGGAAAGTAAAAATAATGTACAAGGGTTATCCCAAACCCACAATAACTTGGCAAAAAAATAACCAACCTTTGCCAATAGCCGATAAACATATAAATTTATATGATGACGATGGCGATTGGACCACGACAATAGCCATTTACTCTGTAACAAGATCTGATACTGGAATATATACAGTAACCGCATCAAACACAGCTGGAATAGCTACGTGTAATCTCAACCTCAGAGTAATCGGTAAATATACATTAAAAATAATTAAATTAATTTTTCAACAACATTAACATGTCATATTATGTTTAGAATCGAGTAAAGATGGTAAGAGATATATAAAAAAAAAAAAAAATACAATTTTCTTGGTAATATTTTTGTACACTCTACCCCTGTGAAAAATCCGTTTATATATTTTTTCTTGAGTAATTTAATTACCTATTCAGATTCCCTATATGTTATAACTGTCACATACATTTTAATAATAAAATAATAATAATTTTATACGACTATTAAAATACATTATTCAATCACGTGTCTAGATAAACCAAGTGCGCCTCAAGGCCCAATTCACATTAAAGATATCAATTCAGATTCGGTGACAATCGAATGGAAAAAACCTTTAGATGATGGTGGATTAGATATATCATCATATCAAGTAGAGAAATGCAACGTGGGTAAAATGATATGGTCAAAAGTAGCTGATATTGATCATAATGTGTCCGCGTATGCTGTGCAAAAACTACACGAAGACTCCGAATACATGTTTAGAGTTAGTGCTCAAAATGCTGTCGGTGCATCAGAATTTTTAGAAAGCGAACCTGTCACTGTAAAGTGTCGATATCGTAAGTGCTTGAATGATAAAATAATTATTCTTAACAACTATACATGATTTATTATTATTATTATTTTTTTTTTTAATTTCATATCAATTTAAACATTACCAAGTTCAAAGTTGCAATACCTATTATTATTATTTTTATATAAATATAATCCATTATAATTAAATAATAATATTAATGTTTTGTAATTTAATTATAATTCATATGATCCTCCAATAACAATAATTATCTTGACTGAAAATTCTAATTATTAATAATTACAAAAATAAATAATTAAATGAAAATTATATCATTGTTTTATTAATAAATACAGATAAACCATCGGCACCACAAGGTCCTTTGCAGATCACATGCGTAACAGATACATCATTGACAATTGCTTGGTTACCACCTATTGATAATGGTGGAATAGCGATCGAAGATTATTGTGTTGAGATCAAAGAAATCGATAAAAAAGCATGGAAAAAAGTAATGGAAATATGAATTGACTGAAAACATAAACGTTTGATTTATAATATTATTGTTCATCATACAGGTTAGTTCGACGAAAGACTTGCACCTAAAACTTTCAGATTTAAAAAAAGGCTCAAACTATGACATAAGAATTACAGCGAGAAATCATGTAGGTTATGGAAAGCCGTATCAACCAGACGAACCTATAGTGGCCGGCAAGCGCATAAGTAAGGAAATATAACATTTTACAAAATCGCCATCATACTTATTGCTTATATTGCTTTATGGAGTGTGTGTCAGTGTACACGTTAATGCTTAAGCTTTTTTTAATAATTTGCTTACTTAGGCTTTAAACATGGAATATCTGAAGAAACATTATACGTACTTATGGGAATATTCCCAACAAAACCAAAAGTTTTTGGTGAGTAATATCGTCCACTAACAATACAATTATTTTTAAATCCCGTATATAATAATAAAATAAAAATTTTAAAAGCATTACATCATTTTGACTAAGTACTTTTATTATCTAAGTACATTTTTATTTTTACGTGATAATTAAAATATATAAGTTTACATAATATTATATTAAATATTTACTATTCAAATATTGATTAATTTACTTACACCATTACATTGATGTCATAAATTATTTACTTTATTATTGTTTAACAATATTATTACAACTAAGTTTAGGGTGAATTAACTATACTTAATTTTAACTATACAAATCGATTAGTTAATTTTTTTGTTAATATTATTAAACATTATTATTTCATATTATAACATAACATTATTCATAATATAACATTACAGTTATTTGAAAATGATTATAAATACTTAAAATATTTAATTATTCAAATATACTTATATAGCTATTTCTAATAATATATATTCAAATATTTAATTATTTTTTTCCTTGTTATTTATTAACAAAATACCTAACTAATTGCCAAATGAAAATTGATTCACTTTTAAATGAATAAAATTTTAAATACCTATATTTATATACTCAAAAAATTTAATTATGTTACTAATATGCATAATAATATTATGTACAGTATAAATTGGAAATATTTAAATAATTATTTTTTTTTAAAAAAAAAAAAAAAATTCTTTAATGTGATCAGTTTAAATATCATAGTCTAAGTTTCTTAATATTTAAGTTAATATATTAATATACTCGTATGTATTGTTGTGTATGTTGAAATACGTAATTCTAAATAAATAAACCATAACACTATAATATATGTTTTTTCACATTAACTTTTTTAAATATTTTTGTCTGTTTTTTATGTATACATAAAAGATAAATAAGTATTTGTATTTAATTATATTATAATAATTATGAGTATATAGTATAATAATATATACATTTGTATTATTTTATATTAGCTCCGCCATCTTCACCAATAGATTTCACTGTAAGTGATATTACCAGCAAAAGCGTAACATTACATTGGGGCCAACCAGAAAATAATGGTGGATCAGAGATCACAGGTAAATATTTTAAAAATCTCATGAAGGTTTAAGTTTAAATTTTTGCTTCATATATCTAGTTTTAATGTTTTATAATCTATATAATAATTCACAAATTATTGTATTTAAATCAATATTTTTTTTTATATTTAAAAAATACAAACTAATTATACAATACCTAATTATTGTATAACTATCACATATGGATTATGCATGAATGCATGATGTAATTTTATTTATTTTATTATAAGTTATAAATTTTTTACAATTTTTTTCATAACTATCATAAGAATAATTACACATCTATCTTCGTAATAAAATGTATCTCCCATATCAACAGGTTATGTGATAGAAAAACAATTGAATACTACCAACAAATGGTTCAAAGTAGCTACATTAGAACCAACAGTATTACAATATTGTGTGGAAAATTTGAAAGACAAATCTGAATATTTTTTCAAAATTTATGCAGAAAATTGTATTGGACTTAGTCAACCAGTTGAAACTAAATTGATTAGCTTATTGACACATGCCAGTAAGTATAATTTTTTTATTTTTAAATACAAATTTGTGTAATATGTACAATGTCATAAGATAAAAATATAATACTTACATTATTTATCACAAACTTAAATAGCTGTGCCCTCACCACCAACTGCCCCATTGGAAATCCGTAACTTAAGTACCAATAGTGTGATCGTAGAATGGGGAGTGCCAGAAACAGATGGTGGAGCTCCATTGAAAGGATACAATATAGCTATCCGGGATGAAAAGAAAACTATGTGGATGGAAGTAGGACGAGTCAATTTTGATGTGCAAAAGTTTAACATTAAAGACTTACAGGTATATATTAAAAACAATTTAAACAAACCTATGCTAGAAAGTCATGAATTTCATCATAATTTAAAACTCTATTATAATCCATTACTGTCATATTATTTATTCATAGGAGAACCACAGGTATCATATTAGAATATTTGCCAAAAATGAAGTAGGCGTCAGTGAACCACTGGAAACAGAAGAACCGTACACTGTACAAAAACCTACAGGTAAAATAATAAATAAAGAATAAAAATAAAAATTTGATTATTATTCTGTTATTCTATAAAATGTTTTTATTAATAAATAGATTATTACGAATCTGATGTAGAAGAATCAGTAATGGAATCTAAACCATCTCTGACTCAAACTTCAGAAACAACTACATCATGGTTAAAAGACAACAATATGGATGCTGATATATCATCTTATTCAAATGCATCATTATTAAAAAGAAGTGAATACTTTTTCCGAATTTGGTATTATGCAAAAACCTTATTCAAATAAATATAATATCAATATGATATTATTAAGTTATTTTATTTTATTTTATTTTATTTTATCTTATTTTATTTTATTTTTAAATTACGCATTGTATAGTTATTAATATGGTGAATATGTTTTGTTTCAATATTCCCTGCGTTGAAACAAATTATTTTCCCCAATTTCTATGCATGCAATATTGTTTTATGTTTTTGAATGTGATAAAATGAAATTCTTTCTTTTTTATTATTATTATAATTATCTTATATTATCTATTAGTTTATTATAATTCCCTTTCCCAAATACTCATTACTCATTATTAGTTTTAAATATTAGGTAATTGTTTCTAACTCGTTTTCAATTATAAAACAAAACAATGGTAACTATGATTAAAATATAGGTAATATTTCAATTATTGTTATTAAAATGTAATATATAGAATGTAAACTTAATGTTATCATTCTTATTGTATTCTCTGTTATTTTAGTATTAAGGAATACCTACCTACTCAAATAAATGTGTATTTTTCTAAATTATATGAGTACATTTGTTATTATTATTTATATTTTATGATTAATATATACTTAATAGTTTAATACAGTAGGTAATACTGTTATCCAAATTAACCCAAATAATTATTTATTTATATTTGTAGTTTGTAGATTATTAACAATAACTCGTTATAAAAGTATGTACTTTAAAACAACAAAATTATTCAAAATAATAAAAATGAACAACTCAAAATAATTAAAAATTAATTTTCTACTCCAAAAATTACTCAAATTGGGTCACTATATATATTTGATTGGAAGCATCTTGCATAATTACTACTTTACTAGTTGTGAATTAATTACAGACATAATATTATGATATTATAATTATACTCGTATATTTCAATAATGGAATTGATTAAAGAAAATAAAAGACTGGATGCAGCTATGTAAAGGATAATGGTAATGTTATAGGAGAGTGTATTGTATTATAATTAAGATTTCAGTGTAATGATAAATCATCACGTTTGTAAATCGATTCTGAGGTACTCGTTAGTTTATTAAGATATAGGTGGTAGACTGGTAGGTACTATTTATAAATTGGTGATTTTAACATATTTAAAAAAAATAACCTTATTTAAATTTAAAAATCAAAGTAACCGTTCTAAAACTGTATTACACTTTACACAGTTATTGACGTATTGAAGACATTTAGAAAAATTGTTAAACTGTGTTTTTGATTATTGAGGATAGTTTATAATTTCACTTATTATTTATAATTTTACACTATACCAATATCGATTCATGATTATTATAGGTATATTAAAATAATATGTTATATTTATTATTAATACTTAATATTCTACAAAATAACCTAGGGTGACCAGACGTCCCGTTGTCTCGACCAACTTCAAATGAGATGCTTTTTATACCATTTTTAGAAGATTGTCCCGTTTTAATCACGTTATTTCAATATTATTTATTATATAATGTACAAGTATTAATGTTTGTAAATAAAGTATATATATATGAAAAAAATATAAAACGCAAATGAAATACATCATTGTGTGTCGTTTGATGAATAATTAAGAGAAAATATTTTATTATTTAGGTTATTTTACTAAAAGAGGTAAAGTAAAAACAAGATAATTGCTTATGATATGACAGAGATTTGGACTTTTACTCTCGAGATTTGTGTGCATATGTGTGAATAGTGAATGTATATGGATGAGGGTTTATTTTGTGGGGGAAGCAACAACTGTCCTGTTTTTTTTTTCTTAATATGGTTACCCTAAAATAACCATAATTCAGAGTTTTGATACCTATACGTTATTATTTAAATTTAGTATCAAATTAAGATTAAATAAAAAATATTATTAATTTGGTACCTAAGGATATTATTAAATCTAATACATACAATACCCTACGTACCTAGTAGGTATACGTTTTACTTTTGTTAAATTATACCCGTATTATACGATTATATCTAATTCAAAATTTGCTAAATACAATATTTATATAAAAATCATGATAAAATAAAATTAAAATTAATATATTTTATAAAAACTCTAAACATGCTCCTAAAAACTCAAAAATGCTTTAAAAAATGACCCAAAACCGAAAATTTATCAAAAAATGCAAAATAAACTTTCTTATTCTCATTCAAATGTATATGAATCGAATTTATGACAAAACGAGCATTGCGCAGCAAACTTTGGAAAACAATGTAAAGTGCATCGAAATCCCAGCCTTAGTTATAATACACATAGGAGTACCTATATATTTCCGAAACAGAATTATATTTATTATATATTATTTCTAATTATTACTTTAATTATTTATAATTTAATAAATACATTATACACATATCGTGGTGGAAACTGTATACATAATAAATTTCTTATAATTAAGAGAAAGATGTTAAAAAAAACTATTAAAAAATAAGGGGATAAATTACAAGTTCCTATATAACAAAACACAAAATTGTTATTTATCGAGTTATGGTCTTGTTGTGTCTACTGGTATAGTGTGATATATTATATGATACATTAAATAAAATTATTGAAACTTTGATATTAAAATACACATATTCGGATCGTTATTAATTTATTATATATAAAAATTCACATAACAAATACGAGACATAGTACGCGTGATATATTATTTATGACAAAAAATATGAAATATTATGAACTTACTTGGTGGCTTTAATGATATCTGTTACTTTTTCTGTATATGATAATTTTTGTTATTTTTTGTGCATCACCTTTAAATATAACTTTTTTAGTAAAACCATCAGATACAGAACGTATTTATAAAACAATATATAGATAATCAAAATAAAAAATCACAACAAAAAAAATATATAAATAATGTAAATTATAGTATAGTTCTCCAGGAATATGAAACATAAACGCAATATTTTTAATAATACCTAATAAATAAAAATATTATGGTAGACGTAGAATAATAGTACTTCATGTTGGTATTATTATTATTTTTTTTTATAGATAACACATTATTCAATGATATTATTGTGCATTAAATAATAAAATGTGTATAAGAAATGTATCATGTGATACGGTCAATATTGTGTAGGTAGAGGATTAGCCATCGCCTATAAATGAAGACATCATATGTTTTAAGTAATTACGTTTTTCTTTATTCTTATAGTATTTAATAAAATATACATGTGGCCAATGACGTGGGATTGGTGCAGTGTGAGAGAGTGACCGGATGAGAGAGGGCACCGGTAGACTTATGCAATTAGCCGTTAGAACGGCTGACCCGCTTAATTAGACAAGGAAAAGGTAGGACGAGATGGTCGACTAAAATAAATAAAAAAAAAAAAGATAGATGCGTATCGATTGATATCGTAGTTGGATGTAGCCGTTGTCGGATGGTGTTGCAGACAGAAGTGGTCCGGTGCGGTTATAATGTTGAAGACGAAAGTCACCCGTCGTTGGTGAGCGACGTAACTTACGTAATGTATCACGGAACGTACTTGTTCGGATTACCGACACCATCGTCGGCATGGCTCTAGTCGAAAGTTGTTGCTGTCTTCGTTACTGTCTCCGTCGGATGGTATTGCAGGCGGAAGTGGTCCGGTGGTGGTTAATGCTTAAGACGAAAGTCACCCGTCGTTGGTGAGCCGTAACTCACGTAATTTAAGTACCTATTCGGATACCGACACCATCGTCGGCATGGCTCTAGTCGAATGCTTTCGCTGTCTTCGTTATTGTCTTCGTCGAATGCCGCCGCTGGCGTCGATGTCCTGGTACGGTCTTCGGTATTACAATTTTAATAATAAAGATAAAAATAAAAAATAAAAAAATTAAAAAAAAATATAGCAAACTTACAAATTCCAAAAGTTAACTTACAATTACTTACAAATAGAGTAGGTACTATAACTTACAATTTGTCCGGAGTTGATTGCTTATTTTTGTGGAGCTATCGTTAAGTTGGTCCCCCCCCCCCAAATTAATTTCGGTCATAACTTCGTTTCTATGAACTTACAAATTCCAAAAGTTAACTTAAAATTACTTACAAATAGAGTACTGTAACTTAAAATTTGTCCGGAGTTGATTGCTTAATGCTGAGGGGGGCCAGCATGAAGTTGGCCCCCTCAAATTAAGTTTGATCATAACTTAGTTTCTATGAACTTACAAATTCCAAAGGTTAACTTACAATTACTTACAAATAGAGTATTAAAACTTACAATTTGTCCGGAGTTATTTCGATAATGTTGGGGGGCTAACTTCACACACAATTTATTATCAAGATACAATTTGATAAAAGAAAATATTGGAAGACTATGTTAACATTGGCATTTACCATTTTAAATTTTACTAGTTTCGAATTGGGTAATTTTTTTTCTGTTATATATATTTGGTATTATATTATAGCCATAATGCATATTTTAAGGCTTTTTGGTTGTATATTAAATTATAGATTAAATAGATTAATAGCACATAATATTTCATTTTATTTTGTGCTATAAAATTTGACACTGGTTATCATTTTCGACTATTCATTTATTTATTTATTTGCAACTACATTAAAATAAATAAAATTTAAAAAAAAAAAAACGTAAAACAATAAAATATTTACACGAGTATATTATAATTATTTATAAAAAAAAAAAAAATAATAATAAAATAAATTATAAGCGTTGCAAATTTAAAAAAAATATATAACAACTATAATAATGTTCCATCACCATTGGGTATAAATGTATAATAGATGTAAAATATTGTAATGTAGCTAAACGGCTGATTGGTTTGATGACATAGAATTGTTGTATTATTGAAATAAATAATAATAATCCATACACACGAATATATTATAGATTATCAATTTTACTATAATATTTCAATTTTAAATGTGAATAAAAAAAAAAAATTGTGACTGGAGATTATTGTAAATTTTTTTTAAATATGAAATTAGTGATTACGCTTCAATAAAATTTTCAGAACCATTATGAATTCTTATAATGACCTAAATAAAGTACCGACTGCATTCACTTTCCAACCGGAAACATCGGAGCTTTATTTTGGGAAGTAAAATTGACAACAGACATAAAAAAAGAAAAAGAAAAAAAAGACACACATCTTTATAAAACGCTCAGAATCTAAAATGGTTAAGTGTAATATTTCAAAAAAAAAAAATTTGCCCATGGGTCCCCTTTAAATTTAAATTTATTTAAAAACGTATAATATATGACATTTTTATTGAATAATCTGTACGCGATGGCAAAATGGCCACGGCGAATTGTTCGTGTTCGTATAACTTTGACACTTTGTTCACTGTAGAACGTACCTAACCAACCTTCACCGTTAGTTTTTTACCATAATTAAATAAGTCATATCATTATAAATAGGTAAGTACAATGATTAAAATCCAATTACAATTATATATACCTTTATTTACATAGGCGCATATTAGGGGTGCTGGGGGTGCTTAGCACCTTTACATTCCACATAAGTATTCCTCGAATTAATCAGGGTTGGGGATTACGTTATTCTTTTATTTTATTTTAAAGACAAAGTTTAATAAAATGTATTATAATTTATTATGTATAAGTAAAAGTATCGGAATTTTGATCCCATGTATCAATTAAATAATTGTGGCATCTTTAAAATTCACACTTAATGTGGGCTTACGACTATTTATAAAAAAACAAATATATTTTAAATGAGAAAAAATATCAAATAAGTATTCATTAGAATAATTCTAATTTTCAAACATCAACCCTTGACAGTCATGAGTCATGACTCACGAGCATGATGACATTTTTTTGGAATGTATTCAAGTATTTATTTACCGCGTCGATCTCAATCAAAAAATTGTTACTTGTTACTATTCTACTACACAACATACTTAAACTAAAAATAATTGTTCCTTAAAAACATTCATCTAAATATTTTATATGACGTATCATCATTGATATTTTTATGCAATTTTGTGCCAGATTCTACAAATTTATTAATATATAATTATGTAATATAATAATACCAAAAAATCGTTAAATACATATTGTCAATAATGATAATTCCCAAAATTGACTACGTATATGTTTATTATTATAAAAATAAAATTTAAAAAAATTAATATAAAATTGTATATTCATATTGTATATAATTGTACATTCAGAGAAATGAGACATGATCTGTTTCCTGCACAATTTTCTCAGTTTTTTTTTATCATTTTGTTCTTTGATAAAAAAAAAAAAAAAAAAAAAAAAAAAATGATTAGTGATGAAATTTTTTCAAGTTTCGAAACAATACAAATTATCATACTAGGACTCGCGTACAATATTATAATATTCTATATTTAGAATATTATGTGCTGTTTTATCTTTGATATTATTATGTGAATTTCGTTTCCCGCACAATTTGTTCCTCTGATGTGTGATGGGAACACAATACTAAGTCAGGTTAAGTTATAAAATAAAAACGCAACAAATTTGTATTTTACCAAGCACAAGATATTTTTTTCTCACGTTGGATCTGTACGTTATTAATGAATAACAAACTTAGCCGCATGATCACGAGTAGTGTCTTGTAATGTTCGGGTATTATCTACACAAGGTCAGAGAGGAGATTTTTATTTCAATAAAAAAGTAATAATACTGTCCAATCTATTGTAATAATATAGTACGTGCAGTAAACTTAAAATTTATATTTTATACCCAAGTATTTTTTTTTTTTATATATTAATATTATTTTTTATTTTTTAATCAAATAATTTACCGATTTTAACCTACGTATTTTTGTCTCCCATTTAAATTTTAATATAAATTAACACGAGTAATTACGACTTTTAATGTACGTTTTACATTTTAAAATATTCTTGGATATTTTCCGTTCTCAAAAGTCTGCAATATTGTGCAGTAATTTAGTAAGTATAATATAATATGTAAATCAAAATGTGCGTCACCTGCAGCGAAAAACGTTTCTGCGCACGTCTTATGATGGGGAACGTACCTATGTATTATTGAAAGGTCAAAACGAAAAGTTACGTAGTGTTTTTCAAAACACTTGTTGAATATAACGATGAAAAATGTATTGTGATGGAATAAAATTATAGGTAAATTAAAAATTAAAAAAAAATAATAATAATAGTTACGTGGTTTGAGTAAAATTAAAATTTGATATAGAAGATACATTCAATCTTATAATTATTATACCTACACTTGAATAAGTAATTTAAATTTTTTTTCATACGGTTTTCCACTTATGTACCTATAATAAATTAACTCACCAAAACGCGCTTTATATATATTTAAACGTATTTTGAACAAAATTCTGGGGGGTTCAAAATTTTCCCCCTATTTATATCAAACAATAAATTATAAATTTACTAAATAAGAATAACAAAATTAATATAAATATAATATAAAAAATAAGGATCACTACAATGGTTCAGTGGTCCAGTACCCTTGGACCTCCCCTTAAATACCCCACTGTATATATAGGTCCTACTTAATAGGTAAATGATTCGTTTACAATTAATTATATCTTATCGCAAAATCGTGTAGACTCGTTCGACATTGCGAACGCATACAAGCGGTTATTCTACGCGGGAAAAATATAAAATGTATAGGAACATCAAGTTGATGAACATAAAAAAAATAATGTAAATAAAGAAGAATAACTAAATAACCGTATTCGTATAACGGAAAATATGTAAATAAAATTACAAAATACAGAAAAACGATATTAATATTATTAAATATTATATTAATATTTTAAAATCGTTTTGAGTTTTTGAGTTTTTGACCTAAACTCGGCTCATCGCAATCGGATCACGTATGATAGTGTAAATTATTATTATTATTATTATTATTATTATTATTATTATTATTATTTTGGTGTTATGACCGTTCGGCGACGGGTCGGTGGCGGCAACACGCACGCAAGAATGATAATAATAGTAATAGTAACGCGATGACGAGCTTGAACTTGACCTCGCCGTCAGCCGGTCGCGACGCTAACCGCCGGCAGTCACGCGACCTGACCGCCAGGCAGCGCTGTCCGCGTTTGCGCTGCGGCAAACTTACGCGCCGTCGCCGCGCCGCGCCGGTTGAAAGCTTACCGCCGCCGTAGCTCATCACCGCCCGACCGGTCGACGGACAGATGTATCGCGCGTGTCCCGTCGTCCAGACGCGTCTGTCGTGAATTCTGCACATTATGCACTATACTGTTTTGCTATTCCACGAAACGCGTTTCGCGCCGAAAATTACAAATTCCCATTTACCGTATCGTAAATAATATAATATTAACCACACGCGTACGACATCGCATTGTTCACATGTCGCCGCCGGTGTCGCGACATACTCGGTGTACCTTATAATAACAAAATACATATCGTCTATTCGTATTCTGACCCGTTCGCGCGGCTCTTGGACGACAAACCCCCCCGACACGCAAAATGACGTTAACCCGATCGTCGTCGGACGACGATTGAACCGTTACAATATTATATTATATTATTTCATTACCTACCACAAGAGGTGAGCCAATCGATTATATTTATATTATTATTTTAATAGTAATTAATTATTATTGGGTATTTATAACGATGTATATACATTTTAATTCCCCGGAAGATTAAACAAAATATTATGTTATGTGCGAATTCACGTTGGCCGCCGGTTAGGAGGAGGTGCGCCGCCGCCGCCGGCGAAATCCGGACACCCGTGTTCTTCGTATTCCGGCGGGCGGGCGCGCGCGCGCAATCGATCGCGCCGTCCGCCCGGGGAGGCCGGGACTGACGGAGCGCCCTCGTGTTTACCACGTGACGCGGACAGTACGACGGTCGTCGCGTAATATTTTGCGCGTTACAACATCGCGTCGTCGCCATGGCGACCGTCGCGGGATGATTTTTGCATCGAAAGCCGGGACCGTCTGACTCGCGGAGGGGTTGGTGGCGGCGGGGACCCGGCAGATTTCTCGTGTATTTTGGGGTCGTGGCGGCGCGCTATGCAGAGGGGTTGGTTTCGAAACGGGGACGCCGTTCGGCAAAGGCCGTAATATCGTAAACAAACCGGGGGAAAAAGTCCGCTTGACTGTCGTAAAATATTATTTACGATTCATGATTGTTATTTTTTAATTATTATTACGTCACGATGAGTTCAAAAAATTAAAAATTAAAATTGTTTTTTTTTTTTTTTGGGTTTTTCGTCCGCTCGCCATCATTACGGTGCAGAAATTTCGCGTGGGGGGCATACTACGATATTCACGTGACCAACGACAAATAATATTTAATTTATTAATAATATTATGGTTCGGTTTCACAATAATAATAAAAATAATAATATTATCATTTGAGGTCGTCATTACGAGTTACGACACATTTGTACGGTTTCTCGGTGGTGACCTACAGTCGTCCCGCATGGATGTAGAAAAAAAAAATACGCGTTATTTGCAAACGCCAAACTATTAATCACCTCTTCCACACGTTGATATTATACAGGTAAACGTTTGGTCTTTACTGCAACAAAAGTAGGTACAACACATTTTTAACATAAAAAAAAAAAAAAAAAACAAAAAAACGTGTCAATATTGTTCGGCCACCGTTTCAACGAATACCAGCGCAAATTATCGTTTTTTTAAACGAGTTAAACTAGAATTATTATTACGCATTAGGTTTTGTCGGTTTAAACGTTGTTACGCGCGTTTCAGAACAAATATTTAATGACGTTATACCCGTGTATTTATTTATGTGTACATAACTCCGGACAAACCCTTCTTATATTTACATTTTATTGTTATCTTCGCCGAGGAAAATCAATTAATAACGAATAAAGAATAATTTTATACCGTTGCTAAACTCGCATTGGCGAACTTCATTGATAAACCCTAAAATTTAACGTTTAAACCAATTATTATGCGTACATGTTATTATGTAGGTACCCGGTGAGTTTAAATGCGGTTGTTTAATCAACGAGGACGTATAGAACTATAGACGTTATGTTTAATATTATTATTAATTTGTCGTGTTCCCCTCGTTAATACAGCGGCGTGTGATTCGGTATTGGATTGTTGAAAATTTAAACGAACGAATCGAATACGATTTTCGTGTAAATTGACAATTTTTTATTTTTACTACACCGGCGTTGTTTATCTTTTAAAACAATTTTGTTTTTACATTTTGCATTTTGCGTCGTTTAAACTTTTTTTGATATCTCAAACGGTAACTTCTTATTTCTCGCGCAAATATTCTCGACGAATCTGCAAGATATTTTCGTTGTTGTTTCAACAATACATTACGTATATTAATTTATCGTCGTTCTGTTTACTTTTGCGTTATTCCTCGCCAATAGTTTATGCTAAATAAATAATATAAATCAAAACAAAAAAAAAATTTCCGTTTACTAAACGCCAAAACTACGGCAAGAATTTATTATATGTACAAAAACGGTAAAATATTCACTCTTATAAGTTGAACAACAACACGATGTTTGTTAAATATTGACGCGAGTTGAATAGGGTATAAGGTATAACATTTGCGTTTAAATTTCGAAAATAAGTTAACTAATACGAATACGGTTGAACAAATACGGTTAGAAAAATTTGTTAGCAATTATTTTAAATTATTATTATTATTATTATTATTATTTTTATTATTATTATTATTATTATTATTATTATTATTATTATTCCAGCCACCGGAATTAAAATATTAAGTCGTGTATAAATAGGGAAGAGAAGGGATTTAGTGATATTTTTAGATCTATAAAACGACTGTATAACACAACTCTACGTATATTATATAAAATACGAAAAAAGAATTAACGCTTACATTTAAATATTTAAGGTAACAGCTGTAGAACGAAACGATTTAAAATTTAATATTATTTTATCGCACATATTATACTCGTAATAATAACTAGATCAATTTTGGATTATTTAATTACTATAATTTATATATTAATATGAAAACCGTGTGAAGATATGCGAACAATCTCGTTGTTTCTGATTACAAAATATTTTTTATTAACACGAGATCAATTTATTCTACATTTTTTTTAAAAAAAAAAAGTTTTAAATATAGCTAGGTAGTTGTAATTTATTTTCAAATGTTCGGCTTATGCCTATAATATTACAAAAATTAAAAATGAACAGTGTAAGATAATTACTTAGGTAAATTACAAATATTTTAACCTGAATAGCCACGTGTGAATAATTAGAAATATTAATTTTTTTCGTATATATTTTTTCTCTATTTTAATAAAGTCCAAAACTTAATCATTTTAATTGTTTTTTTTTTACTTTGTACCAAATGTACACGTAAAATGCGTACACGAGTACATTTTATTAATTAAATATTTATCAGTCCATTACTATGATTATTTTGAATCTTTAATTAAATCGAAATATATATTTTAAAATGCATTAATCAGTCTAATTACCAACTAGATCTAAAAATATTTTAAACGATATTATATAGATTTAGGTTTACGCTAATGTATACAAATTGATATTTACATGGTGAAGTTTGTTTATATCGAATAAAAATAAAAATGGCTGATCTCGACGATTAAATGTAGTTCAACCGTGCAAAATAAATCATTTTATAATATACTACGTTGATATCCACGAAACTATACGAAACAAAGACACATATTTATAATATGTATATTTGTATATAAATATACAAAATGTGAATACATCCTGGCTAATGTACGTTAGAAGGCTTTTTTACATTATACGCCTGTAGATTGTATGTATAAATAGTTTTGACCCTCTTTATTTGTACTACAGTTGGACATAAATAACACAGACGGTATATTATAAACCAGTGTCTTTGAGAAAAAAAAAAAAGAACTAACACTATCAGTTTATAATTATAACTTATCAGTTTATAACTAAAATAGCCAATAGGTAAACTATATCCAAAGCCTTGCGAAATGAAATGTCAAAAGGGTGTTTCCTATAAGTTGTTTCATAATATCTTGTTATCGCCACGTGTGTTATTAATTTATTATAAATTATAATATTCACAACCAATTAAAGATATCTATAAAAAAATATAATATTAATAATTATTATTTTTCACCAGCGTATGATGTTTTTTTTCGTTCTCGGATAAAAATTATTACGCATTTCACTATAATATTGATGAATTTATCATATAATTTTACATCGTACAAAAGTAACGAGGACATCACTACAACGCGAACGTTACATGGGTATAATATCCGACGTATTTTAATCGTGCACGGTCAGTTTATATTTACAAATGTTAAATATATAACTTACAATAATATTATTATTATACGATACAAAATAATGCTAGACGTGATAATTAAAACAAAGAGACTTTTCGAGAAAACATTCGCAAAAATGATAATATAATATAAACGCAATATACATATGTAAATAATATTGTTCAAGTTCGTATTACGTACGTTCTAGGAAATTAATCTGCGACGATAAGATACCTACCAAATGTTATAATTTATATAAGTAATGATTAACAATTTCTTAACAACGTCTACAATTTATACAAAATACATTTCATTATGTCACCTCGTTAATAAGTCGAAGACAATAATTAAATAAGTATTTAAAATTATAATAATATAATTGATATAATCAATATATTTTAAATAATAAGTTTAATTAAAAGTTTGGGTATTATAGTCAAATATCAATTATCAATATACCTAGGTATTATAAATGTATAAATAATGGAATCACTGATAATTATGTCACATTCAATAATTATATTTTATTTACATAATAATATATAATCATATTGCCGTATTCCAATACCTACGATAAAAGGATTTATGATTATAATATTACGAGTATAATATATACAAGTGACTATAGTACCTTGGTAAGTATTTCAAATCGATTTTATAAGTTTTTTTTCCATAAAACCTTTAAACATAAATCGAAACAATATGTACAATATACTGATTATGTTCTCAAAAACGAATTTAATATTTTAAATAAAACATGAAGCACTTGTTAAAATAAAAAAATAATATTTCTAATTTTACTGAACGTTATACCTTATACTTATAATAAATAATAAACTTTAAATATGTTAAGTTTAAGTTGTTTGGAATTTCTATAGTTGATTTACTCGTTTAATCACAAGATATTCCACTTGTTAGCATATAATACGATTATCAATAAAATATGCAACAAATCTCGTCTTATGAGTACGCGTTTATGACAAAACATTATAATATTGTGTTTGCGTATACGTTATGTTATTTTCATTCGTCGGCTATGTATCTCGATCATATTCTAATTTCGAGTACTTTTTTTTTTATACCGACACGTGCTCTTAAGAAAGGCAATTTATTACTGCCGTATAATTTGGTCCTCACACTACGCTTAATATTATTATTATTATTATTATTATTATTATTATTATTATTATTATTA